>JACTOM010000416.1:807282-842706 GCA_015832385.1 Elymnias hypermnestra | reverse complement strand
TCAATTTTAGTCACTACGTCTTCTTTTATACCACAACGTTCTCTTATCACACTATTTCTCACTCTGTCACTCAGTTTTAATCCACTCATGCTTCTCAACGCTCTCATCTCTACCGCATTTATTTTACTTTTGTGATTCTTCTGCCATACCCAACTTTCACTACCATACATAAGTGTTGGCACCAACACTCCAGCATGCACTGCCAGTCTAGCCCTTTGAGACACCATCTGGCTATTCATAAAAGCATGCAGAGCACCATTTACCATATTCCCTGCATTCACTCTCCTTTCAATATCACTTTCACATGTTCCATCTTTTGTAAATTTAGATCCCAAGTATACAAATTCTTTCACCTCCTCCACTTGTTCCCCATCTATCAAAATAATGCCATTCATCACAGATTCATCTCTTTCAAAAAGCATAACTTTCGTTTTGTTTCCATTCACTTTCATTCCTTTCCCTTTCAAAGCTTTATTCATAATATTTAGCATCTCCTGTAGCTTATTAGCGGATGACGCAAATATTACTTGATCATCAGCGCAAACATTTGATGAGTAATTCATTCATCCTTAACCTATACATACTTTCATTTAAATCTTTCAAACATTTATCCATGAATAGGTTGAACAGCCTTTTTCGACAGGAAACCACTCCGTGTACGCTCCGTTTATTCTGACACAGGCACTAGAACCCTCATAGAGAGACTTCAATGCTTGGATCAGACAACCGCTCACCCCATACGTAGATGACGTTGACCACACGTTTCTCACAATTAAAAAAAACTTTACAATTGTGTTATGGATAATTTAAAAAAAAAACTTTAACCGTTTATGCAGCGTACGCAATAGAAGCTTTCAAAAGGGAAACAGACCCGATTTAGAAACATTCTTCATTGTTACACAGTTCCTGTTAGTTTTACCGTGATAAGATATATTCTATAATATTCCTCGATAAATGGTTTATCTAATACAGAAATAATTTCTTAAATCCGAGCAGTAGTTTCCGATTTAAGGGGTAAATAAACTTTTCAGCTTTATGTCATTAAATATGAGCATTGAAAGCAGCTGTAGGCGCGTTGATATTGTTTCAATAAAAAATGTAAAGCTCTGTCTGAAGTAATATAACATGTTCTACTTAATTATAATGCATTGTTACCTTTAAAATAGATAGATAAATAACACTCTTATTGTACATAACAAGCATAATAGTGCGAGTCTTCGCTGCGATAACAGAGGTCCTGGATTCAACCCTTTTTTTATTTTTGACAGCACATAATAGTCAATAGTATTTATGTACAAACCTTAATAAGCTCTTGTATTTGTTGTTTAGATTATCCGAGGTTGTTAATGAAAATACATAATGCATAAAATCTATCTGCAACTTAAAACGAATTGAACAGTTGTAAATCCATCTTTAAGGAACGCAAATCCAAGTCTATTTGGAAAAAGAGGTCATGATAAGCGAAATACCACCAGAATAAAAGCACCACCTGAAAAAACCAGTCTTATGGATAAAAATATTATAGTGATGTCAGTAAAATTATATAAATTACCACTTTAAAAGCGTTACACAATTAACAGTGCTTAAAAGGAAATAGTAAAAGTTTTAAACGATGACGATGGGGAACAAGAATAGGTGAAAGAATTTGTATACTTGGGATCTAAATTTACAAAAGATGGAACATGTGAAAGTGATATCGAAAGGAGAGTGAATGCAGGGAATATGGTAAATGGTGCCCTGCACGCCTTTGTGAATAGCCAGAAGGTATTTCAAAGAGCCAGACTGGCTGTACATGAAGGAATGTTGGTGGTATGGCAGAAGAAGAATAAAAGTTGAAGTAGTGAAGAATTATAAAAGCAGATGTAGTGACTCAAATTGAGAAAGGTATGCTTAGGTGGTTTGGGAATGTAGAGAGAATGAATGAAAGGAGACTGACGAAAAGGATTTATGAGTTAAGAGTGAACGTTCCTGGATCAAATTAAGGGCATTTAAATCAAGAGTACTCTAAACCGACGAACTTGTACGAAAGGTTTAATGAGAATGAAAAAAACGAAGGAGATAAGCAAGGATCTTGGCAAGTAGAAGGATGTGGTCTCTGCCTACCCTGAAAGGAATAAGGCGTGATGCTATATAAGTTTTTAATGCAGTGGAAATAAATCAATTTGAACTACCCACGGCTGAAGACAGACAAATCAGAACATGCAATTTACGTTTTCATTCGGTATATAAATATTTAACTAGATTTTCAAACCTACTAACTTATGGTGTTTATGATACGGTGTTTTGTTATTATAAACGACTTATCAAAAACCAGTTTACTCCTGAGACAGGTTTGGTTTTTAACTGCAGTATCCTCAGACAAAACGTTATACTCTCAGACCTTAGACATATATGATAAAATGTGTTTTGTTGTTATGAATCTCAATTCAGGAGATTAGAATACGCCTGTAACTAGTTTAATAAATATATCTCCACAAATGGAAAGGCATTGGGTGAGTTTAAATTTATTATTTTTACAATTTGAAGCGAAACTTCTTATGGACGAGTTTTCGTAACGTTATCTGTGAGTTTATTGGATCTTTACTATATCAGTCACACTTTACTTTGAAAAGATTACGATAAAATAAAAAGATAATAAAAGATAGACTTAAAATATAAGCCAGCCAAAGATGTTTCACTACTTATTATTGCTAAAAAGTTCAAAATCAAAATACTCAATATCTGTATATTAGTAATGAATCTGCTATCAGTTTCGAAGGAAACTAAAGAGTTACTTTTATTAACTGTTATTAAGTAAAACTTCTTTACGCACGCATAACTTGGGAAGTAAGTTTGTAAAAGCGTGATGAGAGCGTTCCGAAAACTGTAATCGGATCAGACAAATAGACGTTGAAAGGGAATAAGTTCGTGAAGATAAAGAAAGTTACATTTCATATATTACTCTAGGGTTTATTTTTCTTATTGCTGAGAGTTTAACACACCTGATGGTAAGGGATGATACAGTCTGAGATGGAAGCGTGTTAATCTGGTAAAATGCATTTTAGCTTTTATGATTTCTACATAGCATCGTACATAAATCACTTTGATTGGTGCCTTTGCCAGTAGGGTGATAACTAGCCACGGCCGAAGCCTACCAGTCCAGACTCAGGTTAAACAGAAAATGCATTTTCCTAAAATCGATCGCAACTTAGATCTCTGCTAGCAAAGCGAGGACTTTTCTTTTTGTTTGTCATATATAAATTGATTGAAACTATATCTAAGTGTAGGCATTTGTCACTTCAGTTACCATTTGACTGTGATCTCACCTGATGGTAAGTTGTCACCATTTGTCTATATATTTAGTTCAATAGCGTGAGATTGACTTTAAAGAGAAACTTTAATGTCACGGTAGAGATCGATTACAATTTAATACAATATAAGCTAAAGAAGTTTCACTTCTTCCACAAATACACTGATACAGGCACACTTTTTTCATATATTAGTTGTATATTGTAGTAACTTATTATAATGACGCTTGATTGGCATCGATCAATCATTACGCAAATATTGCGTTGAAAAATATTACAGAACTTTAATTGGCTAATGGTATGTATTGGTTCTTGTTAAAAGAATTGCGAGTTCGAATCATGACAGAGCAAATTTAGAAACGTCTCTAGGTCTAGATGACACAGATACTTACTGGACATGGCTGTTTCCCAGCATGGGAAACTGAGAGGTGCACCTTAAGCCGCCAAATTGGAGGAGATCTTTCAACCACGAACGTAGTTACAGCTATGCTTGCGAAGGATGAAAGTTGGAGGACAGTAGTCTGCTTCTGTGAAACCCGTTATGGTTAAGAAGGAGACCGCTGAACGAGACCGACAGAGGCACTCCCGCCCTGAACCTGAGATGCCAGGGCAGTAAAAGACTACCTAGAAATAAAAAAATAAAATTAAGTCCCGGGTGTTGGCGTTTTGAGTCAGAATGCAGTGTGAATGACTGCCTCATTGGTCTAGTGGTTAGCATGTTCGACTACAAACATGAGGTCCTGGGTTCGAGTCCCGGGTTGGGCCAATCCAAAAATGGATATTGAGTTTTCTATTAAGATTTTCTCAATGTTTGCCCAAAGTTGGGAAGTTGGCGGTGTGATCCACCTCTGTGCCTCGGAGAGCACGTTAAGCCGTCGGTCCTGCGCCTGATCTCTCTCTCCCTCCGGTTGTGTCGGATCACCGTCACATCGGACTATGAGAGTGAAGGAATAGAGAGTGCACTTGTGTACTATGCCTGCAAATCTTCAGTGGAGCAGCGCGATGGGTCTATGCTCTAAAAACCCTCTCTCATATGAGTGAGGAGGCCTGTGCCCAGCACGTTAATGGGCTGTTACTTACTTGCAGTGTAAATGGGGGATACTGCTATTCAAAAATCGCAGTGGCCATGAGATGTTCATTTGACAGAATATTAATAGGAAAGATTTCCTGGGATGAGCCAAATGAGCATTTGCACGAGGATAGAGAACCCGGAGCTATCTTACATGTGCAGAGGTAGATAGCCGAGGGGTTTTAGTGGGTATAACCCCACATAACCCGATCGCTCCCCCCGAGTTATCGGGTATCTTCATTAAGATTTCCCCCGCAAGAAAAAAAAATAGGTCTAGGTGTATAAGAAACTTCGTAAAAGACGTGCTACCGAGAAGAAGCATTGAATTCAAGTAGAAACCATAAAAAATCACCTCTTCCCTGACAGATTCATTGTCTTATAAATGAGGAGGTCTGTGAGTTACCTTATCATGCATAATTTCTAAATAACTAAGTCAAATATATGCTCATAATCCAATTACTAGTATTACGTGATAAATAGATAACTTTAATGCATTTCACTTAAAATTGCGCGAGGCTAAAGATACTTTAAAGCATAACTTATTATTATAAAATCGTAACAGTGACGTAAAATATAAACCTACTTAACTATAATATTTTCAAATATGGTTTACTTAAATCTGTTTATTTATTACGATCTTTCACAGTAACATGATATCGTATACACTATATAATGCGAATACATTTATACTGCACAATCGATAATAATCAATATACTGTATCGGTTTTGTGTCAAGTTCTTGATTTTGTTAGTTTTCTTTGGTTATCATTAAGGAAAGGCGGAGTCATCAGCCACAGGGTTTACATCAACCCTTAAAACACGCCTCAAACCTTTTTATAGGTAACAGTGCTGTAGTAGCAACTACAAATAAAATAAGCTATTTTTATTTATTTAAATTCAAATTAAAATGCACAAAAGTAATGATCATATTCCTTATGCATTCACACACTAACCCCGACCCGGGAGGAAAGCTCGCATTGCCCACTAAAACCCAATGGAACCCTCTTCATCCGTGAGTGAGACACTAGAGAATCAGCTTACTTATTTCTACCCGGTTTCTCGGATGAGTCCGACTGACGGTTTACGCATGCGGGAGAAGATGCTCAAACATGCGCCGCCTAGTATCCGGCGTCCTTTGGCGGTGAGAGAAGGCATCTATTGCATTCTGTCTCTCTCTCTTTCGCGGACCTCCTTTAGCGAGATTACGGTCTCGCAGAAGAAGACAATTCCTGCCCAACACCTCTCACAGGACAGCATCGCGCCTACAATGCTTCGCAGCGAGAGATCATCCCCGAACAAAGCCACCAAGAGGTAACGCTGAGGTCGCCAGGCTGTGCATTCTGCCACAGTGTGGTGTGATGAGTCAATAGCTGCACCACACTCATGGCAGTTGGGCAATTCGACCAATTTGGTGCAGGAACTTTCCAAGACAACCATGCCCGGTCAGAATGCTTTCGACCTGCTTCTGTTGGTGGTCATCTTCGATAGCGTATATAACGTAGTTTGCTTGGTCTCACTCAGCTGATCAGCCCATCGTGTTGGTTAACAGCCTCGAGATCTTTTTCCACCTGTGTTACCCGTTATTCTCAGCTTTTCCAAGCTGTAGTCCTCTCGCGTCATGATATGTCCAAAAAAGCCAGAATACGCTGATAACATAAGGACTACATAAATAATTGACAAGAAAGATCTCTACCATACACACGTATATCAACATAAGATACTGATGATCGAAGGCTTTAGCGGACCGTCTCTAATCAATAAGCAGGTCAAGGTCATTATTTCTGACTTTCAATAGCATTGCCACACTATTTCGCACGATTCCGGTAAAATGGATATGCATATTGTAGTTTTATGTATATATCGTTAGTGATGTTTTGAAATCGATACCCAATGATTGCGATAGACTTAAATATATAATTTGGTTAAACAGCAGCCTATCAACGTCTTTTAATTAACGAACACGTTCTTGCATGCTCCAATTTACAAGCTTTACACTCCCCAGAATTGCTCCCGAGATACCAGGTTCTTAAGCAAGGTCTGCAAGCAACATTATATTGTTAAACTTTATGGTGTGAGTACACAATCAACTGTATATAATATTGAATCTAAAAAATGGCACAGAATTCTAATGACACTCTAGGAATAATGCGATAGGAAACTCCTTATTGCTTACACTAGAAGTGGTACAACTTATGTATCGATTTAAAAACTATGGTACAGACTACGTAAATATCGCTAATATGAAATGGAACAGATTATAAATATAATGCACAAGAAAAGCGCTACAGATTAAAGATATCGCTCCAACTAAAAGTAGTTCAAATTAAACATATTGCTTCAACTAAAAGTGGTATAGATTAAACATATCGCTCCAACTAAAAGCGGTACAGATTAAACATATCGCTCCAACTAAAAGCGGTACAGATTAAACATATTGCTCCAACTAAAAGTGGTTCAAATTAAACATATTGCTCCAACTAAAAGCGGTACAGATTATACATATCGCTTTAAACATTATACAATTGTTAAATATTGCCTCTAAAAAGATTATCAATATCGCTTATAAGAAATCGATGCAGATTATATCATTTATGAAAAAAAATCAAAAAATTATATACATTGGTTATAAAAAAAGATTCAAATTTTAACATCGCGTAATTAAATGTGTTACATATATGAAAAATTTCGTAAAGAATGGTGCGTACAAAAATATTGATACTAAAACTGGTATAGTTTATAAATACCGCTAAGTTACTTTGGAAATGGTTTAATAACGTAGAATGTATTTAATTTTGCTATTACAGCGTTTTATTTTTAGCCTTTTAGAAACAATTTATTATTTTTAAGATAAAAATTCTAGAAACGTCGATAAAACGTTTGAATGTTTACATTCTCTTCGTGCTTAACGTAAAGTCATTGACCCCGGTCGTTATTTGGTCTGATTTGATTTCGTTAACCTTTCGATAGCCTTGTTGGCAAAATAGACTTGATTCTATAGTTTTAGGTTCGATCACTCGCCTATAAATGCTAATAATTGTTTGTTGTTTATTTAAGATTAACATGGTATCAAGATGATAATAATTTATTTCTTCGACACTGCATAGTATCGTAATAAAATGTAATATTTACTTAAGGGTGATAATAAGCTACGACCGAAGATACAACATTACGTGTTTATATAAGTAATTTGAATGTCAATTAGAAACTAGCTATTACCGAAATATACTATTAACATACATACAGCATCACGCCTCATTTCCATATGGGTAAGCAGAGACCACGTCCTTCCACTTGCCACGATCCTTGCATATCTCCTTCCCATTTGCTCTTGACTCACAAATCCTTTTAGTCAGTCTACTTTCACTCATTCTTTCTACATGCCCAAATCATCTAAGCATACCTTTCTCAATTTTAGTCACTACATCGTCTTTTAAACCACAACGTTCTCTTATCACACTATTTCTTACTTTGTCACTCAGTTTCAATCCACTCATACTTCTCAAAGCTCTCATCTCTACCGCATTTATTTTCCTTCTTCTGCCGAACCCAACCTTCAGTACCATACATAAGTGTTGGCACCAACACTCCTCCATGCACAGCCAGGCTGACCCTTTGTGATACCATCTGGCTATTTATTAAGGCATGCACCATTCATCACATTCCCTGCATTCAGTCTCCTTTCAATATCACTTTCACATGTTCAATCTTTTTTAAGTTTAGATACCAAGTATACAAATTCTTTCACATCTTCCATTTGTTGCCGCTATTAACCCATATATGGAAAAGATAGAAAATTACCAGGCATCGAACTCTGAACTGCTATTAAAGTGATTACATGCATTCACCAGTTACCATCGGCGTGACAACTAAGAAAACTTTGGCATAACTTGCTAGTAGGTAATTTTGGCCAAATTGTGCCCTCGATTTTGTTAACATTCATTCGTTTTTTGGAATAGCCTCCCAAGAATGCGATTTGAAAGACATATTCATGTCAAAAATATATAAATTTAATCTGGATTCGAACTGTGGCCCTTTGTTAGCAAAAATATTTCCAGAATTTGTAAGAAAAGCCGTGGACATTACAATATATTTGCTAGTAGGTTATTCAAATAGTTTGTGAGACGGGGTATGCTTCTCAATGTAATGGAATTGAGGGAAGTGGCTTCGTACTGTAAGATAATGATTTTACTAAGAGGCAAAGGGAGGACGCTATGTACCCTCCTATTTTCCAGAGCAGAGGTTTACACTTCTCCTGCCTCGTTCCTAAGATTCCCAATGTGAATTATCCGGAGTACCAGAGTATATTGCGTCCACCGATCCTCTGGTGCTCCACTAAAGAATAGGGAGGGCATCACTAGGTTTTAATGGGTATACTGGCTTGCCATCGAATCCCACACTCTTGATTAGATTTTAGTCTTATCAAGATGTGTAAAGGCATTTCCCTGCATCAAAAATCTCTCTAATCCATACCTAGGAATATCATAAAATTGCCGTGAATCAAACGCTAAATTCTTGCTATAAAAAGGATTATGTACATTCACCAGTCGCCGTCTATGTTGCAAAATATACAGCAATGTTTTTGTATGACTAAATCAGTTAACAAGATATGAACTAATAACTAAGCTAAAGAGTTTTATTTCTTTTTTTTTAAACTGACAGTAGAGAATAAACCATGCACTAATTCGCGAGTAGACCAAGGACGTTTTGCTCAAAGCGTAATTAATTACACTCATATTATTCTCTTTAATACAGATGTGAAAGTAGATATGTCTGTTTCCTTTTATATCCTTACAGGCTGCTCTTCGCGCTTTCACTCCCGAAGTTTTTAGTGAGCTACACTTAAAAGATAGATGTATAGTGTCATAAACTTTTTTTTAGAACTTTTAAAGGGGAATAATTCTGTCATACATAATTTTTGCAAAACTTTAACCGTTTACACAGTACACGCGACGGAAGCTCTTAAATGGGAAATATACGATTTTGAAACATTCTTCCATTGATGCATTGCTCCTATTAATTTCAATATGATAATATATAGCCTATAACCTTTTTCGATATATGGTCTATTAATTATTAAAAGAATTTTGTAAATCGGATCAGTAATTCCAGAGATTAGCGAGTTGAAACAATATCTCTTAAAATCTTAAGTTAAACTTCCTCCTTACCCTTTTCCGACAAGAAGCTATGAATTATGTATCCTTTTTATATATATTTATAGTATTTTACGTCGTTTTCCTTCCGAATAGTCGAGAATCTGACCTGCCTTAACAGAATCCGGTGCAACATGGTGCAACTGTCCGGACGATGGTGTCGCAAGAACAGCCTTTCTATAATATGTATGAATTCAGTTAACGGAACGAGAATTAGCCCCGACATCCAGTATTAGCTAATTATATCTCGTATCTGGCATCAAATCAAAACAAATTAAATTAAAAATCCCTTATTAAAATAGATATTTCACAACATTTGTTTCGTCTAATCATTTAATTTTATTCATTCAAATGTACGACTGATTATGACATTAAAGGACGAATCAAAAGTTACGAGGTTTACAAACTCAAGTTACCTTTTATTTTCATAATCATTAGAATAATGTTAATGAATTATTTTGTATTTAACTTACAAATTACGACAGTCTTTATCAATCAAAGGAGAAGATGCAGTTACATTTTTTGGAAAACTTTCTTTTGCATTGTGTTTTCAAAATATGCTTTCGAAATCCGATTATTAGTTTCTGAAATATACCACAATTAAGGGATGGACCTAAAATTAAATTAAAGTATACTTTTATGTAAGCATTTGCTAACAATGGGTTATAAACAATTGAATCGACTATTCGGCAAAAAAAAATACGATGCAATGAACAGAAAAACATGAATAAAAGCGTTGTTTTATCAATCTTACTCAAAAAGCTATTATAAAAGCTTACTTTTTATGAAATTATTAAGTTATATTTGGTTATTTTAATTCTTATGATCCAATCACGATTTTCACCGCAAAACGCTTGTTAAAAAACAGTGTTTACGAAAATTGTGATATTTTTATAAATAATTAACTTATCTATTTGTAATTTTGTCAAAGTTTAGTTGAAATAATAAGGTAAAATTTTGTGTAATCAGTTTTAGGATATGAGCTTAAATGATATATAAAAAAAATTGGGAAATAACTCATTCAATCGCACGCCTTACTGCATGTTCCCTGTAAGTTTCTTTTAATTAATATTTTTATATACATTAAAAGGCTAAATATTTTTATATATATCCTCTGTTGCTTTATTATAAACACTTGTAAAACCCATTATAAAATTCCCCAAAGCCATTACGTTTCTAAAATTACACGGTTTAATTATAAATGACGCAAGCATGTATTACAATCGTCTGGTAAACATTTCGCAGTAGACGTGACATTGGCCTACAATATTAGAAAATACTTCAACTCTTTCGACGTATGTTGTTAAAAGACATGATTCTTAACTTATATATGTCACTAGCTTGTTGCCGTGACTTCGTCTGCTTAGCCTTAGTACTTATAACTAAAGGTCAAACACAAAAAAAGTTAACAGTGCCTTTTGTCGCTGGGAAATGCAGTTACGCACTAACCCTGACCGATGACCAGTCAGGAGAGTGGGACTCGACGGAAGGTCTCGTTATACCCACTAAAACCCAGCGGAATCCTCTTCATCCATTAGTGAGCCACGAGGTGTTCAGCTTTCGCATTCTGCCCCGGTGTCCCGGATGAGTCCGATGGAGGATTCACGGATACCTAATTTTGTGGACATGCTTCAAATTTTCGACGCATGCGCGCTTGTTTCATATGTCAAAATAGTTGGCAATTTGTGTTGCTGCATAAGAACCTATTTACTTTAAGGTAAGTAGCAGCCCGTTAACGTTCCATTGCTGGGCACAGGCCTCCTCACTCCGAGGCTCCCATAGTCCGATGTGACGAGAATCCGACACGACCGGAGAGAGATCAGGCGCCGGACCGACGGCTTAACGTGCTCTCCGAAGCATAGGGGGGGGAGCAATTAATAGAAAACTCCTAATAGAAAACTCAATCGAATTGAATATATCGATTTCGAATAGGCCCAACCCGGGACACGGACCCAGGTCCTCAAGTTTGTAGTCGAACATTTTTTTTTCGCTGGGAAATGCTTTATGCTCGCCGGATGAAGTGTAAACTTACATCCGGGAGTGTGGGAATCGCTGGTCACACCAGGATACCCACAAAAACCCAGCGGAACCCTCTTCATCCAGGTGTTGAGGTCCAGATGTCCGGTGACGCATTCAGCTCTGGCGCCCCGGATGACTTAAGGGCTTAGTTTAGTTGAAGGAGAGTAGGCGAGAAAAATTGCGCCTTCTAGCGCCCCCCTCCTCTGGTGAGAAGGGAGTAACGTCTGCCATAACCTCCCTTTGCCTGTTTAGTGACTCCTGCTACATGACAGCCTCGCAAACCTGTAGTCGAACATGCTAACCACTAGACCAATGAGGCAGTGAACCAAGTACCTGTATCAAAAGTAGTCAGTGAAGTTCTATTTGGATGACGAAAGCGCCACATTGTTTTCCGATTATATAAATACCTAATTTTGTGGACATGCTTCAAATTTTCGACGCATGCGCGCGTGTTTAATAAGTCGAAATCCTTGGCAATTTGTTTTGCTGCATTAGAACTTATTTACTTTAAGGTAAGTAGCAGCCCGTTAACGTCCCACTGCTGGGCACAGGCCTCCTCACTCATAGGAGCGAGGGTTTTTAGAGCAAAGTCCCACCACGCTGCTCCACTGCGGATTGGCGGGCATAGTACTCACTATTTCTTCACTCTCATAGTCTGATGTGACGGGAAGCCGACACGACCGGAGAGAGATGCTTTATTTACTTTTTTATTGCGTTTTTGATTGAATATCTAAACTTATTTTTATGCTATAATATAGTTTGTGGTTGGAAAGTTACGTTATCGAAGCAAGCGAGCTATTGATTCAATATCTAACTTTATTTCGTATTATTTTAAACTTTATTACTTACATTTTTTATCGAACTTATACGGGACGAAAGTATAGCATTGCCACCCGTGTATCATACTATTAAATTTAGATTACATAGTATATACAATGGCTGTTTGATGAAAACGAGAAAAACGTTTCAATTTCCATTGTATAATGATTTTGAACATCAGAAACGGTGTCTACAATCAGTTATATAATAATATACAAGCTGTTAGAAGACCGCTCCTGAAAACGAAGGTAGACGACAGTACTAATGACACCTTTGATGATGGGACGGAAAAAAATCAATCCTGATTTACGCTCAAACAAGTTAGTATAGCTAAATGTAACGATAGTTTCCTAAAAAATACATTACTTTACTAAAGAATGAAAGCTAGCTATGAAACAGGTCAAAAATCAGCTGACGCCCGGGTTAACGAACGCACACGGTGTGCGTGTAAAGGAAACGACTAAATTGAGCGAAAGAGAAAACCGCCGCGTCGCGCCCGTGCGTTCGTTGACCCGAGCGTCAGCAAATTTTTTGCCTTGTGTTACATAGCTGGTTTTTTAAGTAAAGTATTGTATTTTTTATGAAACTACAAATATATTACATTTTATCTAATATAATTAACTATATTAAATGAAACCAATAATATTTCTAACCTTCGCTCAATTAAGTCGTTTCTTTTACACACGTGGGCGGTCGTTGACCCGAGCGTCAGCTGATTGTGTTGTATTGTTGTTTTTCTTAAATAAAGTTATGAACTTTTTATGAAACTTTGGTTACATTTAACTGTCATAACGTGATGTACTGTAAATAAGGCTAATAAAACGAATTTTTTTGATAAGGACTGATTTTTTCCCGTTCCATCATCAAAGGTGTTATTAATACCATCGTCTGTCTTCGTTTACGAGAGCGGTATCCTAAATGTATATTTGTAATGTAATCTAAGTTCTCATGTCTTAAAATAGAGGAAAACTCGGAAAAATACAATAGTTTTTGAGCTTAAAAACTATAATGGACGTAGAGCTAATTTGCATAAATATTATTATAAATTTGAATGTAATAGGTAGAACGTATTAATAATTACAAATAAAGCATGGGTTTTTTGAAATAGAAGGTAATTTTATAGTGTTATTATTTGTTTTTTTTGTTGTGTTACAATAGCAGATTTAAAAGGTGTCTATCTATTTTAGTTTATGTAGTGACTAAAATTGAGAAAGGTATGATTAGTTTTGGGCACGTAGAGAGAAGGAATGAAAGGAGACTGACAAAAAGGATTTATGAGTCTAGAGTGAATGCGAAAGTTGGAAGGGGAAGACCAAGGCGAACGTTCCTGGACCAAATCCAGGACATTTTAAATAAGGGACATTTTAAATGAGAATGAAAGAAGCGAAGGAGATATGCAAGGATTGTGGCAAGTGGAAGGACATGTCTCTGCCTATCACTATGGGAATGAGGCGTGATGCTATGAATCTATGATTGAGAGACAATTAAGCGTGACGAGATCGATACGAAAACTGTGACTGGTCGAGGTGAAAGGAAGTTGAAAGGGAAATAATTTTAAGAAAGAGAGTGTTTCGATTTCTATATGCAGCAGCCTGTGGGCCTCAACTCTCAAAAATCATACAACGCAGAGTACAATGTAATAATGCATTCAGGGTGCTGATGAAGCTGCCTCGCTTTTGTAGCACGTCAGGGATGTTCGCGGAGACGCAAGTTGACTGTTTTTAGGCCACAATGCGCAAAATATGTGACTCGCTTGTGCAGAGATTGCGTGGCAGCACCAACAGCATCCTGAATATGATTGCTACCAGGTTGGACTGTAAATAGGTGAATCGCTGCTGCGCTATTTCTAATGGATTGGGCGGCAATGACTCGCGTATCATAATTGTATTAGGTTAGGTTTTGTCTATTTGTTAAGTCACTAACATAGATTAAAAGCTTTCTTTTTTACGAATACAATAATATGAGCCTTTAGATGCTTGAAATAAAGATATTATTATTATTATATTGCTGAAGGGGCTAGAGAAAGAGGTGCAAGCATCCTTTCCTTTATTACTGATTGTTTAGAGCTTGACACCTGATGGCAAGTTATGATACAGTCTAAGATGCTAATCTGATAAAAGGAAGGAAGTTGAGAAGGATATATAATGTTGGTTGGTTGGTTTTTTATATGAATAGATAACAATTATCTTCTTTATATGCAATCTATTATTAGACATACGAGTATAAACATATTAAGTAAGTAGCAGCCATTTAACGTTCCACTGCTGGGCACAGGCCTCCTCACTCCGAGGAGCGAGTTTTTGAGCTTAGACCAACCACGCTGCTCCACTGCGGATTGGCATGCATAGTACACAAGTGCACTCTCTATTCCTTCACTATCATAGTCCGATGTGACGGGAATCCGACACAACCGGAGAGAGACATCGGGCGCAGGACCGACGGCTTAACGTGCTCTCCGAGGCACGGGGGTGGATTACGCCGCCAACTTCCCAACTTCGGGCAAATATTGAACTCAATATTGATTTTTGAATTGGCCCGACCCCGGGACTCGAACCTAGGACCTCGTGTCTGTAGTCGAGCATGCTAACCACTAGACCAATGAGGCAGTTCAATAGACATATTAGATATGCTTAATTTAGATACGTTTTAAGTAAAAAAACGTTTAAAAAAGTACAGACACTTATTGAAATGTAATCAATTTATATAAATTAATAAATGTACGAGTAGATCAAAATTTAATTGCCTGCCAAATCCCAATACAACAGCTTGGTGGGTTTATGATATGAAAAACCCTCTCTCCTACGACTGTGGACGCCTGTGCCCAGCAGTGGGACGTTACTAATATTATTTTTGGATATCTTAAAGATATGTTATTGATTGCAATGTGATCATTTATTTCACAGATTATTTAATGGTCATGAATCAATTAAAGCACTATGAAATGATCTCTGATGAGTGAGCAGGCTTGTGCCCAACAGTGCGACGTTAATGGTCTGCTACTTACCTTTACCTTTTCACTATAAAGTACCAACCTGCATTTGAGTATCATGATGGGTGTATACTCTTAACATCCTCTCGCCAATGACTGAGGTGAGCTGTGCCCAGCAGTGGGACGTTCTTTCCTTTACTTTCATTTTATAACATATAAAAAATTCTACAAATTTCGATTTTATAATACTCGGAAACTCCCAAGGCTTCCCTTGTAACAAAAGCTACTGTCTTTCTGTCTGTTGGACTTTCACGTAAAAACTACTGAACCGATTTAAATTAAATTTGCTACACAGATAGACTAGAGCCTGAGAAAGGACATATCCTACTTTTAATGCGGACAAAAGTTGTAAGAGATTGAATTATCGTCATTTTTAGAGCTAGAAGCTTGAACCTTATTCTTTAGACTTTTGCTTCAATATAAATAAATATGACATTCAGTTTGCAAATTTTTACCTTTAAGGGTGTAGACTAATAATCCTCACCCTTATTACATACATACATCACGCCTCATTCCCGTAGGGGTAGGCAGAGACCACGTCCTTCCACTTGCCACGATCCTTGCATATCTCCTTCGCTTCTTTCATTCTCATTAAACCTTTCATACAAGTTCGTCGGTTTAGAGTACTCTTGACCTGGCCCTTATTCAAAATGTCCTGGATTTGGTCTATGAACGTTCGCCTTGGTCTTCCCCTTCCAACTTTCGCATTCAATCTTACTTCACTCATAAATCCTTTTTGTCAGTCTCCTTTCATTCATTTCTTACTCTGTTACTCAGTTTTAATCCACCCATGCTTCCACAGCACCAACACTCCAGCATGCACTGCCATTCTAGCCCTTTAAGACACGTGCAGAGCACCATTAACGATATTCCCTGCATTCACTCTCCTTTCAATATCACTTTCACATGTTCCATCTTTTGTAAATTTAGATCCCAAGTATACAAATTCTTTCACCTCTTCCCCTTGTGCCCCATCAATCAAAATATTGCCATTCATCATAGATTCATCTCCTTCAAAATTTCACCCTTATTAATATTATAAAAGCAGAAATAACTCTATCTGTCGCGATTTTATGACAAAACTACTGAAACGATTTAAATGAAATGTGTCTTATTTGTAAAATAACCTAATAATACTATTCCACGCGGATTAAGTCGTAACACAGCTAGTATTTATATAAATAAAAGCTAATTCCAGTGATATTTTCGCTCTCATTGGAACACCAACATAACTTAGTCTATCTCGAAATTGCGTACATTATAGACGCTACTTGAACAGCTGTAAAGCACTTAACACATTCTTTAAGTGGAGTTTACATTGCAAAACATAATTGAGAATGACTAATGACAAATTCAACAGGTTTTTTTTTGGAATTGACTCGTTTTTATATAGTATATAGCCAACAGCAACCAAATGTATATAAGTAATTGGTGCACGCGATTTCATCAGTTCGAGTAACGAGTTCATTACCGATTTAAAACTGGAAAGGACGCGGCAAGAAACTCTGTAGTTACTCTGTTATACCGACGTAACGAATTGTATTTGTTGTCAGCCTCAAAATATGAACTTCTCACCAAAGATAAAAAGCTTTTTCTAAAATGAGTGGCGTTAATCTCTGATTTAACATTTGTAAGCTAATAACATATATACATAACATACGGAGAATATGAGAGAAAGAGCGCATCAAGCCTAGGGGCCTAGGGTTTTTTGCTGACATCGTCATTAATGGGATCCATAATTTAATTATAATGTGGGCGTTCGTGGGTAATGGTGGTGCAATCAAACACTTTGTTAACTAACTCGAATTATAATGTTCAATCACTTAATGTTCCCGATATCAATGTACACAAACTCATTAACAATAATAGCTAGGAACGCGACAGTTTCAATAGTCGACTCCGGCCGACCGCCACTCGAGAACTGCCGAGAGACGGGCCGAACTGCCACTTATTGACTCTGCCCCCACGCCGATACACACACGGACCAGCGATCCACAGACTCTTGCACTCCGACATACAAAAATTTTGACAATAAAAGAATCGCCTTCAAAACAAACTCTTGCAAATATTAAAATGCAGCAACAAACGTAAGGTCATTGCTATTTGATTACAGACAGTTATATATTCTGCCAAAAATCGCACCCTTACTATAAGACGTTGAGGAGTTCCATTGATCATCATATTTAACTGCGACAATCACTTGACCATACCAAAGTTCCGGTAGGTGACTCGAATGTCTGGAGATCTTATAAACGATTCTGCCGAGTATCGTTAATTTGCTCCTAAGAATTGAAGAGTCCCGTTACTTTGTTATGGATATGGAACAGACAATCCTTGAAGTATATCCGTTCCAATAAATAAGAATCATCGAAGTCGGTTGGCGTGATCTTGAGTTATACGTCCATTTGTCGAGCACATGCTAATTGCATATTTAAGATTTATCTGGTTTTCTCATCATCAGAAATGGGATCCTATGACAAGCACCACCTGTCATATAAAAAAATCAACAAAATCGGTTCACCCAGTCGAACGTTATGAGATTGTCACCACTAAAGCCCCGCCATATACTGGAACACCAAGGTCGTCTTTCCATCTCTGGATCAAGGCTCTGTTGGCTAGAACCCTGATGCTACGAATCTCCTCACCCTCCGGCCATTCTCTGTTTGTTCTCGCCCTGTACTAGTAGGTGGCCGTAAGTACCCCGCCCGCAGCTCCCATAGGGGATCACCCGCTAGTAGGGTTGCTCTGTCCAAGAAACTGTACGATACCACTGTATCGCCCTGATCGTTATAACCCTTTGCGCCCTTCGCAAAAGGGGTTTCATTATGAATCGTCAAGACACCGACCCAAACAGGTGCACCGCTCAGGGCCATATAGGCGATTACTCCCGCATATAACCTTCTTCAGAGCGAAGCCAGCCCTCCAACGTTGGGCAGTAGCCACCCTAATGCACACGCCATATTGATGAATCGGGCTGTCAACTTTTGGGTTTTAAAAAGTGGTTAGTTACGAAACTGATGGGCAATGGGATAAACATACATGCAAATATCTACATACTTTTATATATAATGATATATTTATATAAATGAAATATATAATATCCTTTAAACACACTCTTTTTTTATATTCTGCCAATAAATGATAATTCATGTATTTCAGTTTAAAAAGCAAAGTATTTGTATGAATTTTAATTGGTTAGTCTTAATAAGGAAATAACAAAACACTTGTTTATGAATGAGTTATGTTTACGGGTTTTTTTTTCATATAAAAAAAACTATAACCCTTTCTATAAGCAATACAAACACGTAGATTTCAAACGATGTCTCAATTCAATACATTTTTTACGTTAATTTAACTGCGATTTAGTGTTTCATACAAAGAAGTCATTAAAAACGATGACAGTCACATGTTTCCTTATGCCGATGACGCTTGTTGAGAATAACGAACAAGTTTGAGTATTATTTTTACATTACAAATAAAATCAAATGTCTTTATTTAATTTTCAAGTAAAAACTTTTAACTTTACTCCTTTCAAATTCAAAAACTCTATATTCAATTCATTTTTAATGTACGACGATGATGATATTAAAGAACGACCTCAAATTCATAATTACGAGGATATTTTTATGCTCTCTTCTGAGAAGAACCCACAGAATACTCAGTGGAGTATCTTTTACCGTTTCACAAGTCACTGAATAAGATTTACGTAAGAAAGTTCTAAAGAAATCTACCATATTGTAATCTTTTTAAGATTGACTCCTTATTTTTATGACAAGCAAAATTGTTCTCTATCTGACGTGTTACTTAAGTATACGCTTCTCTATCTCTTTATATACTCGCTTTGCTAACAGAGTTCCCGGGTTCGAGCCCCAGTAAGACGAATATAGAAATTTGCATTTTCTTATTGGTCTAAGTCTTTACATGTAAACCTTCCGCTTGAATCACTCCCTCTATTACTGAAAACTAAACTAAAAAGATTATGATTTATTTTCAATCTCTTCATCTTCTTTCAATATTTGGCTTTCACGTGTTACAAGGCATGACATAACTTCGCCAGTGTCATATGAATTGGAGAAGGCACGTCGGAGATTGTGCGGTTTATGATCTGCCAAACCAAAACTTTAATGATTTACAAATTGTTGACACTTTTTATATATTAACCACCACCACTAGTTTGCCGATGACGTGGTCATTATGGCAGAGACTTTTGATGATCTCAGTAGGATGCTCGATGACCTCAGCAGAGTTTCCCAACAGGTGGGCAGAAAATGAATATGAATTAGACGAAAATTATGTCCAATATCCATGTACCGCCACACCCAGCCATCGTTGAGAACTCAGAGCTTGACATTGTTGACGAGTACACATACCTGGTACATATAGTCCAGAAGGTCAACCGCCTAATCCAACGCTATTGGGCAGCGTTCGGGAAACTACGTCAGATATTTCCGTCCGATATCCCTCAATGCCTGAAGACCAAAGTGTTCAAACAGCGCCTGTTGAGCCAGAGTCACCAACATAGCCCTACGGATCGCGAACCTGAAGTGGCAATGGGCATGGCCCTTAGTCTGAAGAGCCGATGGACGTTGGGGGCTGAAGGTGCTGGAGTGGCGACTCTGCACCGGATGGCGCAGTGTAGGCAGACCCCCACAAGGTGGACCATCATTACGTGAGACCTACGTCCATCGGTTGAAGCGACGACGGCTAATATAACAATCTAAATACACAGATGATGACTATTTCTTACAAAAAAATGACAACTTAATTCTATTACATTTAACAAATTTACAAGGATATTTTGAATTGGGACTATGAGGGTAATCAAATACTCGACATTTATAGGAAAAGGAACAGTAGAAAGGATGATGGCATATATAGGATAATTTCCAATAACAATCAGAAGGCCACTGACACGAGACGACTCGTGTGACTGTCTAATAATGCCAATTTCATTGTGAAGTGGCAAGTGGTACATACAGGTCAAGTGCACCGTCATTTCATGACGTCCGTTTGTGACGTGAAACAATGGAATTGGCGTCTTTGTTTGCACAACAAGTAACGGAGACAATGTATACTTATTTTTCATAAACAATAACAGAAGCTTCTTTATTTACTTCGTTTTCATCACGTTTTTTTTTATTGCTGACGCTTGACTGACGCTACAGTCTACGACAGAAGCGCATTAATTTGGTAAGAGGCAATTGGCCTGTTATGGTTTCTACATAGCGTCATAAGCAAGTAAGTTGCAGCCCATTAACGTCCCACTGCTGTGCACAGGCCTCCTTACTCATGTAAGAGAGGGTTTTTAGAGTATAGACCCTCCACGCTGCTTCACTGCATATTGGCAGGCGTAGTACACACTCTCTATTCTTTCACTCTCATAGTCCGACGTGACGGCCATCCGACACGACCAGAGAGAGATCAGGCGCAGGACCGACGACTTAACATGCTCTTCGAGGTACGGGGGTGGATCACACCGCCAACTTCCCAACTTCGGGCAAATATTGAGAAAATCTTAATAGAATATGGATTTTGAATTGGCCCGACCCGGGACTCGACCCCAGGACCTCATGTCTGTAATCAACTATGCTAACTACTAGACCAATGAGGCAGTCATAGTCATAGCATCATACTGGAACACAAATCTAGCTGCTAGGTACCACCCCACCAGCAAAGACGTACCGCCAAGTAAAATTATTATTCTCTCCCTTCTCTGAGGGTCTATCTTTACAGTTGATGGTCTGGAAGAGGTCGCTATATAAGACCGCCCATTACAGACTAAAATGACTTCAGTTAAGCCACTAGAATGAAAACATAAAACAATCCAGTGGTATTCTTCATATACATACATACATAGCATCACGCCTCATTCCCATAGGGGTATGCAGAGACAACATCCTTCCAATTCCCACGATCCTTGCATATCTCCTTCGCTTCTTTCAATCTCATTAAATCTTTCATACAAGTTCGTCGGTTTAGAGTACTCTTGACCTGGCCGTTATTTAAAATGTCCTGGATTTGGTCCAGGAACGTTCGCCTTGGTCTTCCCCTTCCAACTTTCGCATTCACTCTTGACTCATAAATCCTTTTTGTCAGTCTCCTTTCATTCATTCTCTCTACATGCCCAAACCATCTAAGCATACCTTTCTCAATTTTAGTCACTACGTCTTCTTTTATACCACAACGTTCTCTTATCACACTATTTCTTACTCTGTCACTCAGTTTTAATCCACTCATGCTTCTCAACGCTCTCATCTCTACCGCATTTATTTTACTTTTGTGATTCTTCTGCCATACCCAACTTTCACTACCATACATAAGCGTTGGCACCAACACTCCAGCATGCACTGCCAGTCTAACCCTTTGAGACACCATCTGGCTATTCATATACATATAATAAAAAATGATAAATATCTATCGAAACTCATAAATATTTTTTATTTTCTCTAATATTTACTCTCCCTCTATAATAAATATCTATATATTGTATACATAATATTAGTATGTATATGTTGGGTGTGGACAAAGTTTATTGCATGTTATGTTAAGTATTTCGTAATGGCGTTTTTTTTTTTATTCAAATTGATTTATCTCTACAAGGTCACATCCTAATCTCACGTGCAAATCTCAGGTTGGAGGCAATTCCATAATCGTGATGTTTTTTGATATAAAAAATCTTTTGTCTCATACCAAGGCCATATAAGTCATGATTTTGGCACATTATTATTATCAAATTATAAAAAATGTATATGAAGACGAGTAGTTTTTAAGTCACTTCAACTCAGAAGGTGGATAGATAGATATTAAATTACAAAGGGCTGTTTTATTACTAATATATATCTTATGTCGAAACCAATGCTTTAATAAATTTATGAATTAATTTTTTTGCGGTTAAAACACAAAAACACAAACGTGATAAAATAGCTGGAACTGCTTATAAGTCAGATAGTAAATTGATATCATCGGAGGTTATCCTTGACTATTGTACATAAAATTTATGAGTGCTATATTGTATCTATGAGCGATATATAGTACGCCTAATCTACGAAGATTAAAGTGTAAGGCTCATCTAATAGCACTACACTATATCTGGAGAGCCACAGGGTTTTATCCTTGAGCCTTTTATTGCGCTGGGAAATGCTTTTACGCACTTACCGTGACCTAAATGGGTCAGGAGTGTGGGACTCAGCGAGGGAGGAGACCTCGCAATACCCACTAAAACCCAGCGGAACCCTCTCCATTCAAAAGTGAGACACCAGAGGTTCAGCTTGCGCATTCTTCCCTGGTGCCTCAGATGAGTCCGACTGAGGATTCATGGAGGCGGGAGCAGGCGCGCAAATAAGCGGCGCCTGGTATCCCGCCTCCTTTGGCGGTGAGAGGGAGCATCTACTGCATTCTCACTATCTCGCTCGTGAGCGTTCTTTAGCTAGATTACAGTCTGGCAGCAGAGGGCCACTTCCACCCAACATCTCTCACTTGACAGCATCGCGCCTACAATGCTCTCAAGCGAGAGTTCCCCGCCAATCAGCGACACCAAGCGGTGCCGCTGAGGCTCCCAGTCTGCGCATTCTGCCACAGTGTTATATGCTGAGTCGATAGCTCCACCACACTCGTGGCAAGCAGGCGACTCCTCTCTGTCAATTTGCAGGAACTTTCCAAAGCAGCCATGCTCGGTCAAAACCTGCACAGTCTATTCTTGGGCCTACATTGTTTGGAATTGTTATCAATGATATAACTACTTGGGTTATCTGGTTATGTGGGGTTGTACCCACTAAAACTCCCCTCGGATATCTAGGTTCTCTGACGAAATGCGCAGAAGCTATACCCGTGCAAAAGTCCATTGGACTTATCCAGGTTGGATTTAATTAACAATATACTATACCTAACTAACTGCCTCATTAGTCTAGTGATTAGTATATTCGTCTACAGACATGAGGTCTTGGGTAAGACTCCCGGGTCGGGGCAATTCAAAAATCAATATTGAGTTTTCTATTAAGATTTTCTCAAAATTTGCTCGAAGTTGGGAAGTTGGCGGTGTGCTCTTAATGCATGAGCACTATCATCACCTCAACCCACCTCAATCAAAATGATGCCCACAAGGCCCAATCTTGTGCCGCTTGGCTCCAGCGCGCTACCGGCGACCCTCTTTATGTCATCGATCCACCTTGTGGGGAGTCGCCACTCCAGCACCTTCAGGCCCCAACGTCCATCGATTCGTCAGACTATGTCCCTGTTGCTACTTCAGGTTACTACTTAAGAATCTCCTCATTTCTGATTTGATCTGACTCTGAGCTTTCGAAGGCCCATAGTCAGAGACCACGTTTCCGATCTGTAAGCACTGGCAATACGAACTGTTCGAAGACTTTAGTCTTCATGCACTGAGAGATATTGGACGAAAACAGCGTTATCGGTGGGAGAGGGTCAGCACTGCGATCACCAACCCGCCAAGCGTGGTGATTATGGCAAATCCACGAATGAGCACACACTGTAGGCTAATTTTCTGTATGTTAAACTGTACATGTAAGAAAAATGATTGTATGATACTCTTATAAATGATTTTATGGGCAACGTGTGTTCGTCGCATTCAATTCCATAAAGGATTATCATACTAACGGCCTATGAAGCAATCAGATAGGTCATCCATAGGTTAAATGATGCACAGATGCTATTGCAATTTATTGTACGAAGATTCAAAATGGGACAGCAAGTTTCTCTACTGAGAAATTTATTCTAGCTGACATTCTTACATCTTAACATAATATTAATTAATAATCTGAAGTGATGTAGATTGCTTTTTCTTCTTCAAAAAAAGGAGGAGATTATCAATTCGTCTGTATTTTTTTTATGCTTGTTACCTCATATCTCCTGACTGGGTGGACCGATCTTAATGATTTTTTTTAAATCAAAGGTGATGCTCGTCATAGGATCCCATTTTTTTTAAACCAGTTCTGATGATGGCATCCATGACAAAACCGGATAAGTCTTAAATTTGCGCAAGCATGTGCGCGACAAATGGACGAATAACTCAAGATCACGCTAACCGATTTCGATGATTCCTTTTTATTAGAAAGGATATACTTTAAGAGTTGTTTTGTGATGGTTTGGTAAGATTCTGATGATGGAATCCATGACAAAGTGACGGAACTCTTCAATTCTATGAAGCAAATGAACGATACTCGGCAGAATCTTCTATAAGCTATCCAGATATTTGAGTCGCCTACCGTAACTTCGATATGGTCAAGTGCTAGTCGGAGTTAAATATGAAGATCAATGGAACTCCTCAACGGCTTACAAGAAGAGTGTGATTTTTGTCAAAATCTATAACTGTCTGTAATCAAATGGCAATGACCTTACGTTTGTTGCTGCATTGCAATATTTGAAAGGTGAATTATGTGTGAAGCGGTGGTTTTCGGGTTCGATCCCGGGTGTGGCGATATTAATGTAAATTTAACTTTGTAAAGTTGTTTCATTTAAACGGTGTTATCTCATGAGAAACGCGTTTTAGGTGTACACATATTGAGACAAATTTGTTGATTTACTTCAGATTTACTAAAAATCAAAAATAAATATAAATTTTAACAAATAAGAACCGCCTTCAAAACAGACTTACAAATATATTAATATGCTCTAAAAAGTAGGAAATAATTGCGTATTCTTTTATAGTGTTCTTCGTATTGTAATATTTGGAGTCGGTGTCAGCCAAGGTACCTTATATATAGCTATAGGTGGGAGAGACGCGAGAGCTGCCAAGTAGACACGCGGGGACCAACTACCTTGGCCTACCATATATTTATAAGTCTGTTTTATTTATAAAAAAGGTTTTGACTGAAGAAATCGATACACACGCCGACAAACGGCTGATTATTATATTGATTCTTTTTATAGACGACTCATTGGAATTACCTAATATGACCTCGCAACTTTTGAGAAAAAAAATCATATTCATCTGTAATTTAACTCATCAATACATTGATAAAAAAAGTCTTCGTTCAATTACATCGAGATGTTTGTAAAAAATCAAGTGGAACCGCTATTTTCGAGTTATATTACGTAATATTATACAATCAGAAGGTTTTTTATTAATACTTTATTGGTGAAGTTCTAGAACCTTCCAAATAATCGTAGAAACCGATGATGGCTTGGTATTTAGACACATGGATCCTTACCACAAGTGGTGAGTTCGAATCCATAAAATGCTCTTTATGAAACAGCTCATATGTCTAACCTTTCTTTATAAATTAATATTAATATAATCTCGTGTTTTCTATACTTTTACTGAGATTCTAAACTACGTAACTAAACCCCAATAATTAAATCTACAATTTAGTCACATGGATTTTCGTGATGAATACAAACCTGTAACAATCTGTGTAAGTCATTTGCATTTGAAAACATTTCAAGACATTATTATCTATTTATTTAATAGCAGATGTTCTTCGCGGTTTTACCTGTGTAGTTTTCGAGCCCTTGGATGTATAAATCCGTTATTAGTGAGAGTCTACATCGCGAAAGGAATTTATATACCGAATTTCAAAATGAATTGGGTGAATAGTTTTGAAGATATCGCAGTAATGATCATTTTTCGTTTATATACCCTGATCCCGTGGGAATATGGGGAAACCCAATCATAATAAGAAACTACATCGTAATAGGAATATATATGCCGAATTTTAAGTCCATCGGGTAAATGGTTTTTAAGATTTCGGTCTGAGTCCGTGAGTGTTACTACTTCGCTAGACCAATAGAATTGACAGTTGTTGTCATTTGTAACGCATATTTTTGTTTATTTAGTTTTGATTATATGTAATTTATTTCAAAATCTATCTAAATTAGTTTTACTTCGTGTATTTCTCCGAAATGTAAACAGTCATTCTGCTATTCGAGGTAGAGACGAGATAATCTTTAGATAATCAAACACATGCTCTTAAAAAAGACTTATTACAATGTTGAAGATTATTTAAGCGATAGAAATGTTTGGACTTGATCCCAATTACACACAGAAGCAATATATTACACATTATAATATAAAAAAGTAAGTAGCAGCCCATTAACGTCCCACTGCTGGGCACAAGCCTCCTCACTCCGGGGANGAGTGTTACTACTTCGCTAGACCAATAGAATTGACAGTTGTTGTCATTTGTAACGCATATTTTTGTTTATTTAGTTTTGATTATAAGTAATGTATTTCAATATCTATCTAAATTAATTTTACTTCGGCTATTTCTCCGAAATTTAAACAGTCATTCTACTATTCGAGATAGAGACGAGATAATCTTTAGATAATCAAACACATGCTTTTAGAAAAGACTTATTACAATGTTGAAGATTATTTAAACGATAGAAATATTTGGACTTGATCCCAATTGCACTCAGAAGCAATATATTACACTTTATAATATACAAAACTATATTTAAATGTTCTCTATGGTCTAGTGTTTAGCATGTTCGACTACAGACATGAGGTCCTGGGTTCGAGTCGCGGGTCGGGCCACTTCAAAAATTGAGTTTTCTATTAGGATTTTCTCAATATTTACCCGAAGTTGGGAAGTTGGCGATGTGATCCACCCCCGTGCCTCGGAGAGCACGTTAAGCCGTCCGTCCTGCGCCTGATCTCTCTCCGGTTGTGTCGGATCCCCGTCACATCGGACTATGAGAGTGAAGGAATAGAGAGTGCACTTGTGTACTATGGGTGGTGGGTCTATGCTCTAAAAACCCTCGCTCCTCGGAGTGAGGAGGCCTGTGCCCAACAGTGGGACGTTAATGAGTAACCGCTGAATTTCACGCTGAATTTGTGACCAACAGACAGACTAGTTTCGATTAAAAAGTACTTTTTGAGCCTATTCTTAACCAAAAATGACTTTGATTTATATATATAGATTTGCCAACACATATTTCATAACATATATAAAAATGATGAAGATATTTCCAATAACGATTATATTTGACAGCGTGATAAATAATAATGTCGGATTACATTACCTTAACTAATATTATAAAGAGGAAACATTTGTATTTTTGTATGTAAGTATGAATATATAGTCAGATTTAGAAGAGTTTCCACTGTCACGATATCAACGCTGATGAAACCAAAGGGCATTGCAGTATACCATAAATTTGAAAGTTTTTCTTAAAAACCATCTTGAGATCTCGTAAAGAATTTTAAGAAAATCACCGTCACTTTTCTGTGCGACCATTAGTTTCGGAGATATGCTTGAACAAAGAGAAAATAATCCATTTTTATTCAAAGTCCGATAGCTCAGCCAGAAATGGTCGTATCGAGACCAAAAAAAACCCAAATTAAAACTGAATAGACATCCCTTCAATACATATAGTGGTTAACTAAGAAAAAAAATTTGCATATTTTTTTCTCATCATATTAAATTTACGAGATAATTGTAACTCGGAAAAAATAAATATGCAAGATCCTAAAAGTAGAAACTTCAAGCTTTAAATTGCTTCCTATTTTACTCCGATGCGACAATTTTTATAAAAGTTTCAGTCATTTGAAAAATTGTTAAAATTTTAGATATATTCTTTTGATCCTTTAGTGTATATAATAAAATTAAAATTGTACTTACTTACTTACTGTTATTTACTTTACCTACCGAAGTATAAAACAGGGACATATATCAAAAATATATAATAAAAGAGTAAGGTAAGTAGCAGCCCATTAACGTCCCACTGCTGGGCACAGGCCTCCTCACTTGTAGGAGAGAGGGTTTTTAGAGCAAATAACCCACCACGCTGCTCTACTGCGGATTGGCAGGCATAGTACACAAGTGTACTCTGTATTCCTTCACTCTCATACTCCGATGTGTCGGGAATCCGACACGATTGGAGAGAGATTGATTAACGTGCCCTCCGAGGCACGGGGGTGCATCACACCACCAACTTCCCAACTTTGGGCAAATTTTGAGAAAATCGTAATAGAAAACTCCAACCCAGGACATCATGTGTGTAGTCGAACATTTTTTTTTCGCTGGGAAATGCTTTATGCACGCCGGATGAAGTAAACTTACATCCGGGAGTGTGGGACTCGCTGATCGTACCAGGATATCCACTTAAACCCAGCGGAACCCCCTTCATCCAGGTGTTGGGGTACAGATGTCCGCATTCAGCTCTGTCGGCCCGGATGAATCCGACTTAAGGGTTTAGTTTAGTTGAGGGAGCTGAATTCTTAAAGGGCTGGACTGATTTTGATGATTTTTTTTTGTATGTTT
Source organism: Elymnias hypermnestra (assembly GCA_015832385.1). NCBI lineage: Eukaryota > Metazoa > Arthropoda > Insecta > Lepidoptera > Nymphalidae > Elymnias > Elymnias hypermnestra. The sequence continues at coordinate 814,153 of JACTOM010000416.1, read as the reverse complement.
AAGGAAAGTCAAGAATGTTTTAGATGGAAAATCCACCACCAATTTATCCAAATCATTTCAGAATAATTAACATAAATTAGCAGAATTAAATTGTGGAATAGTCTGCCTTTATCTATTATAAAAGCTAAATCTTTGGAAATTCTTGAAGGGCAGTTAAAAGCGCATTTCTTGTCAGTTTGTATTTGAAACTGCATTAATTGGTTTTCACTTATTAATATCCTATTCCTAAGTTCCGCGTACCGGTTGCAGCAGCGTTGGTAGACCCCCCACCAGATGGACAGATGACCTGAAAAGGGTCGCCGGATGCCGATGGTTGCAAACCGCACAAGACAGTGTATTGTGGAAATCCTTGGAGGAGACCTATGTCCAGCAGTGGACGTCCATCGGTTGAGATGATGATGATGATGATGATGATTCCTAAGTTTGTATATATATGATACTCCCCCCCTCCTCCGGCGAGAGGGAGTCGCGTCTACCATAACCTCCCTTTGCCTGTTTAGTGACACTTTCTGCTAGATGAGAGCCTCGCAAACCTGTAGTCTAACATGCTAACCACTAGACCAATGAGGCAGTTGACTCAAAAATATATAACAGTGTAAAAAACGGATAAAGAAAAGCTTATCGTAACACGAAAATTGTATTGTTATGCGATTTTAGATCCAGAAAAACATACCCTTAACAAAATCCTTCACTGATTATGTCTGTCTTTCTTCGCGATATACTAAGAAACTATTGAACGGATTTTTATTCAGTTTCCACTTATAGATAGAGAAGTTCTCGAAGAAGTATATTCGCGCCGGCCGTGACCCGGTCATGGACGCTACTAAGGGTCACCAGGGCACATAGTGGTGAAGGCAGCCTCGATCATTGTAGACGGCGGGAGGAGAAATTATACTAGAGATTCCAAAGGGGTCGAACAGTTAGTGGGGTTTCGCACCTACCTTGTCTCTAGACGCCGCTCTCCTCGACGGTTCACGTGGGTGTGTTTGTGGGATGTGAGTGTGAACCCTCCCAAAGCACCGCGGAAAGGCTGTGATCGGCGGCTGTGGGATGTATCCGTCTGTTTATGATCTTTTTTCGATATTGTAGCCTAATTCATTTGAGATATAAAAAGTTATTTATGGTGGGATAGTCTTCTTTTATAAATCTCCAGAAAAGTATAATATTGCATACAGCTATCTTGTAAGGAGAGCTTATTATACCCATTCTATTTTATACAAAAACGGTCATGTAAAATACGGTAATTGGAATGCTATTCAATTCAATACATTATTAATAGAATGAAGCTTTGAAAAGGAAAGGAATGAAAGTGAATGTAAACAAAACGAAAGTTATGCTTTTTGAACGAGATGAATCTATGATGAATGGCAATATTTTGATAGATGAGGAACAAGTGGAAGAGGTGAAAGAATTTGTATACTTGTGATCTAAATTTACAAAAGATGGAACATGTGAAAGTGATATTGAAAGGAGAGTGAATGCAGGGAAAAATGGTAAATGGTGTTCTGCACGCCTTTATTTATAACCAGATGGTGTCTCAGAGGGCTAGACTCGCTGTGCATGCTGAAGTGTTGGTGTCAATACTTATGAATGGTAGTGAAAGTTGGGTATGGTAGAAGAATCACAAAAGTAAAATAAATGCGGTAGAGATGAGAGCGTTGAGAAGCATGAGTGGATTAAAACTGAGTGACAGAGAGGTAAAAGAAGACATAGTGACTAAAATCGAGAAAGGTATGCTTAGATGGTTTGGACATGTAGAGAGAATGAATGAAAGGAGACTGACAAAAAGGATTTATGAGTCAAGAGTGAATGCGAAAGTTGGAAGGGGAAGACCAAGGCGAACGTTCCTGGACCAAATCCAGGACATTTTAAATAACGGCCAGGTCAAGAGTACTCTAAACCGACGAAATTGTATAAAAGGTTTAATGAGAATGAAAGAAGCGAAGGAGATATGGAGGGATCGTGGCAAGTGGAAGGATGTTGTCTCTGCCTACCCCGAAGGGAATGAGGCGTGATGCTATGTATGTATGTATTAATAGATTTCCAACTGAAACCTTAATAATGTCATGCCCATTATTACAATCTTTTACCGCATATCATTTAAATTAATAACTTCAAAGTTATCGCAAATATAAGCACGTTTTGCACACCTATAACGGGAGTGGCTTGGTACCGAAAACAATCAGTCAGAAACTATCAATGTTGTATATATAAGATACATTAAAATACTTCAAATAGATGTTACTTCGAAATCTGATCCACACATTGGACAGCTTTGCTTCGCCAGCAGAGGTCCTGAGTTTAATTCTAATCTGGTCTTAGCCTAATCTGGTTGGAGACTTCGGCCGTGGCTACTTACCAACCGGGAAAGAGGTGCCGCAAAGCAATATATTAGTAATCCGATATGAAGCTGTGTAGAACCCATAAGAGGTTAGTTACTTTTCGCTTCCATCTTAGACTGTATCATCACTTACCATCAGATGCGAAGCCGGGGTATACAGCTCGTATCTACTCGTATGTACGTCACAAGGCAGGTGTTAAAAGTCATTTTTTTATCCCCCTTTTTGCTTTATTAATACCAATAGCAGAATGATTTGTATAATATCTGGGAAAGACGCGTTTGATGATGATGAGTGCAAAAAGTTCCATTACGGATTTGGAGGCTATTCACTTTGTATATTGTGTACAGGTTATTGCTTGTCTGTGACCTCAGCTGGTGGTAGGTGGTGACCGTAAAGTTGATTACACGCTTGTTTTGTATACACTTATGTGTAATTGCTTAGACGTCATACCGGAACTAGTCAACGCTTGGAATCTTTACTGCTGTCTTCTCGTTTAGATCTTTTAAACTATTCAAGGGTTTTTATTACAGTTTTCAGCAATGATGGAGTAATACAAATGAATTATATATATATGTGTATGTATAAAACCTACATATTATACAACAGAATAGCCGAAAAATTAAAATTAGACAGGAAGCGGTTCTTTCAACACCTCTGGCCTCCTCCTTAGTGATTAGTGATTATGCAAGGGAGCCTTTGACACCCCCATTTCAGATTGATGAGGGTGTAGCTGGGTTTTAGTGGGTATTCTGGTCAAGCTAGCGAGTCCCACACTCCCTGTCTTCGGGGCAGAGGTGCGTAAAAACATATCCTAAAAAAGTTCCACTCCCTTTGGAAAAAATGTATCGCTGAAGAAAAACGTTATGTTAATTTCTGGTATTAACGTTATTGTATTTTGTAACTTATCACGTTAATACAATCTTAGACTATTACAATGATGTCTGATTTAAAGCAATTTTGGTATAAGCAAGACCTTATAGAATGACATACAATTTAAACCGCAAAATAAAATATGACGTGAATGAGATGGAGGATTAAAATTTGTATAGCAGACCAATAACTTCTCAAATTATCATTAGCTAAGATCAGAGCCAACTCTTTTAACAATTTCTAGGAAGTGTGATGATCTTCAAGTGTGAAATTCGTACATCGTAAAAAACAAGCCAAAAACCCAAAAGCAAAATTATGGGAAAATGATTGAAGACGTCATACATCTGAATGATTACAGTAAAAACTCACAGTATTACAAAAGGTCGTAAAACAATGGATCCCAGGAGGAAACTGTTTTTATTCAGTCATTAAGTTTAGTTGAGTTCATCAACTATTTAAGTTTATTATATCAACGCAATACGTCTTGAATATAAATACTTTATTATCTTAAATTTACGTGTGAGGTCTGTGAAAATTAATTATAAAACAACCGTTTTCATACATGTTTCTATTACCTTGTGACAAAGCAAATTAATGAAATTATAGAGAGAGAGAGAGAGAGAGAGTATTATCGCTCACTAGCGATTTCTACCAGGCAACCTCAGGTGCAGGTGGTGTCCAATCCAAACGTACGTCTAATGGGTATAATAAATACTACCATATACAAATAGATACATAACCTACTCTCAAATATAATACATACATATAAAAATATATTTATATGTATGTCGGAGTGCAACAGTCTGTGGAACTGATATCGGCGTCGGGGCAGAGTCAATAAGTGGCAGTCCGGTCCGTCTCTCGGCAGTTCTCGAGGGGCGGTCGGCCGGATTGGTCGACTATTGAAACTGTCGCGTTCCTATTAGTGTTAATGAGTTTGTGTAAATAGATATGGGGAGCACAAAGTGAATGAACATTATAATCCGAGTTAATTAACAAAGTGTTTGATTGCACCAACATTACCCACGAACGCCCGCAGAATAAGAAATTAAACAATGGATCCAATTAATAACGATGTCGGCGGAGAATCCTACGCCCCTGTACTTTATGCTTCTCCGTTCTCTCTTATTCTCCGACACATATATATATAAAATAACCAATAATAATACGAATTATCAAATTATACCACGTTACTCTAATAATCCAATAAAACAAAATCTCCGCTGCGTCTGTCTCTATGTTTTGGCGAAAAACTCAAAAACTACTTAACAAATTTTCATACTGTTTTTACCAATAGATAGATTGAATCCTGACAAAGGTTTATATATATTATGTTGCGTAGGCTCTATGCAAATAGGTTGGATTATAAAGTTAATTAATAGAAGTGTAGAATAAAGCTACAGCTTAATCCCTTAGAGATATAACAAAATTATGTAAGATCGAATCAATTCTCTTTTAAAGATCTACAAGAGTCCTACGTGGCATCTATGTATCTTTTATCGATAGCTCACTATATCCACTATACCACAAACAATGTGAAAATACCACTGTTACTTAATTCAATAACTTTTAATGGACAAAATGCTTGGATTTGAATCCAGATATGTATAGGTTTAATGGATTTATGTCTAAAAGAGTAGCTACTGAGTTTCTTGCTGGTATAATCAGTTCAGTTGTTTGGTATTCTCTGCAGAAACTATCTACATTTAATTGACTTAAAATATACAACAAAATCTTGCTAAGCTTACTTATATAAATAACCTTAAGAGTTCATTACTATATTTACATTATTTACTTGTTAATTTTGCTTGTTAAAATAGCTTTTTATATTCAAATGTATCCTCTTGAACTTAGCTTATTGTCTTTTATTTTCTCATCGCTTTACACAACAATGGATTAAATGCCCTTAAAACAATGCAATTAACATAATGATGTCCTCTATTTTGAGTGACAATAATGCCTTTCGATTAAATATCTGGGATTTGTTCATTTTATATTTGTATTTGAATTTTGAAGTGATAACTTGTTATGGGAGGGTAAACCATTTCGTTACGTAACTCCTTACAGCACCAGTCTACCTGGCTTCTCTTTCTCTCACGCGGTAGGCAGGCTCCTCCTCTCTCACTCTAACCCAGCGCTAACAGCGCTAGCCGTATTACGCTCAGATGCTTCCCCCACTCTCTACTCAGTATTTAGTGTGCGATAGACATATATCGTTGACATTGAGGAACAATGAAACATTAATAACTTTCCTTATATTATCATATTGATATTTAAACAGAAACCTAAGTCAAACAATTTCAATATTAAATAGTTCAACTTAGGTTAGGTTTTCGCTTCCTCGAGCGTGACACGACTTGAAAATTGTTTTTTATGTTTAATCAGAGCATCTTTTCATCCCCAATTCCTCAGTGTCTGAAGACTAAGGTCTTCGAGCAGTACGTGTTGCCAGCGATTACATATGGTTCCGAGATATAGCCGCTGACTATGGGCCTAGTAAGATGGTTCAGTCACTCAGCGGGCAATGTAGAGGTCTGTGCTCGGAGTTTCTCTACGTGGTCAAATCATATATTTGGAGATCCGTAGGAGAACTAAAGTTACCGAAGTAGCCTACCGAATTGCAAAGCTGAAGTGGCAATAGTTCGCAGCACCGATGGGCGTAGAGGCCCGAAGGTGCTAGAGTGGTGGCTTCGCACCGGAAAACGGAGCATTGGCAGATCCCCCACCAGGTGGACGGATGACATCAGGCGGGTCGCTGGCAGCCGCTGGTTACAAGCAGTGCAAGATCGGGTCCAGTGGATTTCATTAAGAGAGACCTTTGTCCAGCAGTGGACTTCCACTTGCCACGATCCTTGCATATCTCCTTCGCTTCTTTCATTCTCATTAAACCTTTCATACAAGTTCGTCGGTTTAGAGTACTCTTGACCTGGCCCTTATTTAAAATGTCCTGGATTTGGTTCAGGAACGTTCGCCTTTGTCTTTCCTTTCCAACTTTCCCATTCACTCTCGACTCGTAAATCCGTTTTGTCAGTCTTCTTTCACTCATTCTCTCTATTTTAATCACTATTTCTTCTTTCATACCAAAACTTTCGATTTTTTCTTACACCGAAATAAAAGGTTTTAGCTCTTCGTATTGGCTTTTCAAACAATAGATAATCTCTTGAGTTGCCTTTAAAATATCGATAAACAAGTGTTTGCTAAGTTATCAGGAGGAAATGTGAGTTAGGTGCTTGTTTGCCAGTTTCATCTAATTGGGAAGGAACAAGGCACTTTTCTTTCGCTTATAGAAGGCGAAAAGCGAAATTTTTATCCCCCATTCAGAAAAAATCTATAAGAGTTTATTCCAGAGTTACGAGGCTTCCTTCGTGCCTTGTACTGAGAAAAGCACACAACAAATTCAGTCGAGTATACTTCTTTTTTCCATCATCATTAAAATATTATACAGATTTATTCATTGGTCTAGTAGTTAGCATGTTCGACTACAGACATGAGGTCCTGGGTTCGAGTCCCGGGTCGGGCCGATTCAAAAATCATTATTGAGTTTTCTATTTAAGATTTTCTCAATATTTGCCCGAAGTTGGGAAGTTGGCGGTGTGCTCCACCCCCGTGCCTCGGAGAGCACGTTAAGCCGTCGGTCCTGCGCCTGATCTCTCTCCGGT
>JACTOM010000416.1:777193-805391 GCA_015832385.1 Elymnias hypermnestra | reverse complement strand
ATATCCTTAAGTTTTGGTACGGAAACCAGGTCAATCAAGTGAGATGGGCTGGAACGTTATCACGTCCATATGGGTTGGAATGCGGTGTGAGGCAGGGGGGGCTAAGTTCTCCAACGCTTTTTAACTTATATGTTAATGAGTTGCTAGATGAGCTCAGCAGTGCCAGAATCGGCTGTTACATAGACGGGATTTGTCTGAACAACATAAGCTACGCCGATGACATGGTGCTGCTGAGTGCATCACCTTGTGGCCTGCGAAAACTCTTGGCCATATGTGAGGCTTACGTGGAAAGGCATGGGTTATGTTATAACTGCAAGAAAAGCGAAGTGATGGTTTTTGAGGCCGAAAGAAAACTACCAAGGAATGTTCCACCTATTTTGCTGAATGGGACAACCTTAAAAAGAGTATACCAATTTAAATATTTGGGACACATGTTAACTCCCGACCTCAAAGACGACACGGATATTGAACGGGAACGGAGAGCATTGTCAGTGAGAGCCAACATGCTTGCTCGAAGGTTTTCTCGATGCTCTAACATGGTAAAGATAACCTTGTTTAAGGCTTATTGCACGATCTTTTACACATGTAGCCTGTGGAGCAAATATACACAGAAAACGTACAATGCTCTCCGTGTCCAGTACAATAACGCGTTTAGGGTGATGTTGGGGCTGCCTCGCTATTGTAGCGCATCAGGGATGTTCGCAGAAGCACGGGTTGATTGCTTCTATGCAACAATGCGAAAAAGATGTGGATCCCTGGTACGCAGGCTGCGGAGCAGCAACAACAGCATCCTAAAATTAATTGGCAGCAGATCAGACTGCACTTATGTGAATCACTGTTGTGTCGTTTCTAATGGGATGGCATAACAGTGATTCTCGTAATTTAATTTAATTCTAATTTATGTTACTAACGTAGATAATAAGTAATGGTTACTAACGTGTGTCGTGTATTATAGGTTTAAGGAACTAACATAGAAATAAGTTAATGTTACTAACAATATGAGTCATAGTTACTTGAATTAAATGAATTATTATTATTATATATTATTATTAAACTATGTTTAACTGCTCATGCGAAGCGTGACGCCAGTTATGACAATAACATATACATGAAAATAACAAATAAATTATATACACTGTAACAATAGTGTGAATAATAATTTAATCTCGACATTTTTAAAAGGTAATTAAAATATATTACAGTCATTTACTTATATTTTACTTCGTAAAAACATTTTCTATTTGAAATACACAATTTTAATACAAGAAATAGAAATAATGTCATAAAAAGTTTGCATTATTCGCTTAGATCTTTTAAACTATTCAACGGATTTTGATACAGTTTCTATCTACAGATAGAGTGTTTTAAGAGGAAGGTTCTTATATATAATACATACATATCATAGTAAACAAAGCCGAAAAATTAACAGATTTCTAATGTGATGTCTTAACAAACAAATTGTGCGGTTAAATCGCAAACGCTGGCTAAACCTTACGAGATAGATCAAATTAATGTATTACTAAATTGTATATCTTGAAACGATCAATAAAAAAGTCCTCGATGGTATATAATTATCGTCGCTTCAACCGATGGACGTCCACTGCTGGACATAGGTCTCACGAAATGATCTGGCCCGAAATGGCCCGATTTTGTGCCGCCTGGCTCCAGCGGCTACCGGCGACCCTCTTTATATCGTCGGTCCACCTTGTGGGGGGTGTCCCTACACTGCGTCGTCCGGTGCCTCAACGTCCATCTGTCGGACTATGTGCCTAGCCCATTTCCACTTCAGGTTCGCGATTCGTAGTGCTATATCGGTGACTTTGGTTCTGCTACGGATCTCCTCATTTCTGATTTAATCGCGTAGAAAAACTCCGAGCATAGCCCTCTCCATCGCACGCTGAGTGACTCTGAGCTTTTATGTGAGGCCCATAGTCAGCGACCACGTTTCCGATCCGTAGGTAAGCACTGGCAACACGCAATGTTCGAAGACTTTAGTCTTCAGACACTGAGGGATATTGGACGAAAACGTCTTCTGGAATTTCCCGAACGCTGTCCAACCGAGTTGACCTCTTTCTCGAAATTAGACCTACCTAGCTGGACTATGTGTCCCAGGTATGTACTCGTCAACAATTTCGAGTGTCGAGCTCTCAACGATGACTGGGTGCAGCGGAATATGGATATTGGACATAACTTTCATCTTATCCACGTTCATTTTTAGGCCCACCTGTCGAGAAGCTCTGCTAAGATTCCCGAGCATTGCATTGAGATCTTCCAGAGTCTCTGCCATAATGACCACGTCGTCGGCAAACCGTAGATGAGTGATGTACTCGACATTGATGTTCATGCCCAGTCCGTTCCACTCCATAAGCTTGAAGAGGTCTTCTAACACCGCAGTAAAGAGCTTCGGGGAGATAAGATCTGCCTGTCGCACTCCACGTTTTCGTACAAATACTTCCACATGTGTATGTACCGGTGGTCAATTCGACGTCTCTGTAAAGATCTCAACACGGCCCATGTTTCCACCGAATCGAAGGCTTTCTCATAGTCCACGAACGCCAAACGAAAGTGGCCGATTATACTCCTCGGTCTTGCCATATTTTCTACTAAAGCCTTTTCGGAATCCGGCTTGTTCGGGAGGCTGGAAGTCGTCAAACGATCGAGACAATTCGTAATGACCCTCTGGAACAGTTTATAGACATAACATAGCAGCGCAATGGGTGTATAGTTCTTCAATAAGGTGTTTTCAGATCAAAGTTTCTCTTAACAGACTTTCATTAAAATGGATGTATTAGAAGAGATCAGAGATTAAATAAGCAGTGACACAGCGGTTGACGCCAAATGTAATCCCCACATTTATGTGTATACAGAAGCAGTTACACGAGTCAGCTATTAATAAAAGAATTTACAAAAAATATTTGTTAAACATACGCTAATTGAATTATATAAAAAAATCTATTAAATCATAGACGATAAAAACCTTGGCTATGAATTGCACTAACTATTTATAGTCACACTGTGAGATAACCTTAAAATGGTACAAATAAGATGAAAAAGCGAGTTAATATTGAAAAGTTCCGTCTTTAGTTTTCTTTTGGAGCTAAAACACGAAGGGAAATTTGCTTCATCTATCTAGAACTTTACTTTTAAACTGAAAAACTACTGAGTAGATTTACATGCAATTTTCCCCAATAGATAGAGCGATTATTGGTGAAGGTTTATGTAAATAATTTGTCAAGATTGTGCGTAAATTGCTTTAAATATAACGTTAATTGTCGGATATATTGAAAATAGTTGAGCTTTCAGGCGAGCTTTGATCGAAAGCTCTGGCTAATTTCTTAGAGATATAACAAAATGATTTGTCATAGTAAAATTCCGATTTTAAAGATCTACGAAAAATCTATTAACAATAGCTCGATATACCCATTTTTAATCTCCTGGTAAATTTCTTACAAATATAACAATAATTGTTTAATGTCTCGCGTTTCTATCGTCTTGGAAATCTTGCAACTTATAATACGATTTTTCTATCAACTTTCTTTTAACAAAGACTTTGAATTTATTAATTGACATCTTTAGAACGTCTTGTGGGAGTTTATTATAGAAACGTATACAGTTACCCTTAAATGAGTTGTTAATCTTATGCAGCCTACTAGAATTTATAACAAGTTTGTTTTGGTTTCGTAAGTTATATGATGTACATTCACTCTTTTTATTAAAAGAGTCAATGTTTTTATGTACATACAACAAGTTTTCTAATATATATACGCAGTGAACTGTCATTATGTTAACTGCCTTGAATTTGTTTCTTAGCGACTCTCTTGGACCCATATTGTAAATCGCACGAACGGCCCTTTTCTGCAGCACAAATATTGCATCTACATCAACATATAACAAATCGAAGGAGAAAAACATACAGGCAGACTGACAAAAGTTTAAAAAACATTCAACAAGTAACATTAATTACAAGTGAAACCCTGTCAGGGTGTTGTTTTATTATGAAGGTATTTAATACACTGTTTTTTTTTCAATATTTGCCCAAAGTTGTGTTCTTGGTGGTGGGTGCCATGGAGAGCACGTTAAGCCGTCGGTCCTGATCATGCCGTCACAGAGTGAGAGTGTGAGAAGGAATAGAGAGTGCATTTGAACACTGTGCCTGTCAACACGCAGTGGAGCAGCGTAGTTGTTCTAGGGTCTATAGGATCCCCTCAGAAAAAAACCATTCCATTCCGGAAAAATGACGATGTGGCATCACAAAATATCCTTATGTCATTGTTTGATTTAATTAAATTTTCAAACGCGTCTCTTGTAAAACGAAACTCTTTTAAGATGGAAATGTGTTCACCTAAAAGATAAAAGATAATATTTCTTATGGTTACTACACAGCATCGTGCTGGAGCAAAAATCTCTATGCTTGGGTATGTCTTTGTTGGGTAAATAGCCACGGCCGAAGCGTAACTCCTACCGGCTAATTCGATGCAGGTACTTTCCGAAGCATTCATGCCCGGTCGGAACCTGCATCTGTAGAAGAGCGACCGTTGCTCTCTGGAAAGCCATTGATCCAGATGAGGTCGGATCGCTTTCTTTCTATTTTTGGACCAGAGCCTGGTCGGCTAGGGTTCTGATCCTTCAGAACTCGTTGACATCAGCCCACAGTCTATGCACTCTCGCCGCAACCTTTGTCGGTTCTTTTATACGCATTGACCGATTTAGATGAAACTTATTTTGTGTCTTATACCAACAGTAATATATTTAATACAATGCCTTATAAAATTACTTTAGGTTAGGTTTAAAAAACAGTATTTTGAAGATACATATATCAGCTAAAACAATGTCGTAGCTAGTCAAATTTGGACGGCGAACTTGGCGGCTTTAAAATAATAAAGTAAATAAAATATAAAATTTTATTTATAAATTACTACTTAAAACGTCTGCCTCATTGGTCTAGTGGTTAGCATGTTCGAGTACAGCCATGAGGTCCTGGGTTCGAGTCCCGGGTCGGGCCAATTCGAAATAGATATTGAGTTTTCTATAAAGATTCTCTCAATATTTGCCCGAAGTTGGGAAGTTGGGGTTGTGATCCACCCCCGTACCTCGGAGAGCACGTTAAGCCGTCGGTCCTGCGCCTGATCTCTCTCCGGTCGTGTCGGGTTCCCGTCACGTCGGATTATGAGAGTGAAGGAATAGAGAGTGCACTTGTGTACTATGCCTGCCAATCCGCAGTGGAGCAGCGTGGTGGGTCTATGCTCTAAAAACCCTCTCTCGAATGAGTGAGGAGGCCTGTGCCCAGCAGTGGGACGTTAATCGGCTGCTTTAACAAACAAACAAACAACTTAAAACGAACTTAGAGGATCTAAATAACTTAATCGGTCGGAGTGCAAGTTTTCTTCCGAAACTCAATGACTTTGAAAATATAAAAAACGCGGTCCTGAGGGTAGGCAATGGCCATTTGCATCATGTAATCACATGTGCTGCGTTTTTTATGCACATCTAAGTCAAAGTCAAAGTCAAAATATCTTTATTCAAGTAGGCCTATTACAGCACTTTTGAATCGTCAAATATCGTTTTTTTTTTCTATTTATTATTTAAATGAATGACTGATGATAACATAAAAGAACGACTTACAATCTAAAGTTACGAGGGTTCCTTCGCGCCCTGATCTGAGAAGAGCCCACAACAAACTCAGTCGGGTGTACTTTTTTTTTTTTTTGTTATCATCATTACAATATTTAATTTAAAAATATTCTATATCTATATATATATAGAGCAATTCATTCACTCCCACGCTTTTTTGTCTTCTAAGTATTCTTTCAAATTATAGAATGATTTCTCAATTAGTTTTCTTTTAATAAAAGATTTAAATTTATTAAGAGACATTTTTGTAACTTCTTCTGGGAGCTTGTTGTAGCAACGTCAGAAGGGTCAGAAATCCCTTGTCAGTTTTTAGTAAAATATTACTTACAGATGTCTGAATGGCCACAAGTGGGCACATGTTAGGCCTGCCTAACTAGCTATACAAGTCGTGTGTTTGTATCTCCTTTAGTATTCATCTGGCGTCTCTCGAGGAGATCACGCAACAGTCAGTGAGTTACACGTTTTTCCACTAACAGTCTGTTTATTTATTAATACTAGTCTAAGCTTTATTCTTATCGCCTACTATAACTTCTAATGTCAATGTCATTACAAAAAAAAAAGATGAACATTGATAAATATTTAAACATTATGTAAAAAAATTTCTTGTCACGGTATTAGTGGTCGTACTTACCTGAAACTACGAATTTAATGAAGTATTATTGTATGTTTTATAGGTATGGAAACTAATTTTTTAACCTCCTATCCCCCCCTCCCCCCCTTATCATGTTACAAAAAATTGCGCTAATCAACCGGATTATTAAGTCTTTTATAGCGTCACCGTTAAACAGACCTCGTTGTCGCAATAAACCTCTACTCCAAGGTACAAGATTTGATTCCATGCAGACCACAATAAAATAATTGTATTTTTCTAATATATCTCAGACTGGAAGAGTATTATTTACCACCCCACCAGCAAAGACATACCACGATTCAAAGAAATTGCACAGAGCTCTGTAGAAACCATTAAAAGTAAATTACCTCCTATCGGTCCTCTCTAGGTCTATAGCCAGCAGTGGGAAGTTAATAGGCTGCTACTTCCTTAAGTTATAGAGTACCTCCTCCAAGACACAGCTTCAGTTTGTAGCTATTACTGTAAACAATGCTTCCGAACTGCTTCGGATATCGTGGACTGCATAATGGATCAACGTATCAATTCTCAAGAAACTCAAAGTCACAAATAAGCTGTCCAATATCTGCCTCAAAAAATACTTGAGTACTTTTCCAGGAAACTGGAAAACCTCGTGATAACTGGCAAAGATATTAGCAAAAGCGTAAAAGTTCACAGCCCAATCCGTTGGTATGATATGATGCCTTACACTCTACCGAAAGCAGAAGCCAACGGCGTTTTATAATTAAGAAAAAAATGATCATCTGGATTGTCATGACCCTCAGACATTAGAAAACGATTCAAGCAAAAGAATTGCTCTAAAGGAAAGAGCTTCGGTCTAAAGTTTAGTCTGGGTACTCCCAGGAGTGTGGAGAGTGTCCACAGCCGGATGACATCAAAAATAAGAGATCAATTCTTCGTCAGTTTTAATCTGATTGGTAATAGCACAATTAACACGTACCAAACAAACAAAAATTGGATTTAGATACCACGTTATTGGTATTTTCGGCGGATCAGCTAATAAGTTTTTCTTTATTTTACAGGTTTTTAGCAGACCAAATCGAAAAGACTCAGAATGCTTTTTACCATTCTCCTCTACGTGTTATACTGCATGGTGTATACCATCCTGCTAGCGATAGCTGGTCTCTGGTGCTTTGAAGAATGCGCCTTAACAGAGGAAGAAGAATACGAATTCATCAATCACCATCGAGCGATGCCGTATTGAACACTGACTTACATAAGAAGGAATTGAATACTAGAAAACTGTAAGTTTTTATATATTATTCATTTAATAACACCACCATAGTAACTTTTTTAGTGTAACTTTCTTAATGTTTTAACAATATCTCTGCGACCGCGATCGCTGCGACAGTCGCTAAATGTCTGTCGCATGTCACTGATTCCCGTGTCAGAATACCAAGAAAACTATTTATATAGTAACCAGAGAATAAAAAGGAGAACGTTATAATTAGGTAAAAATAACAGAATTAAGACTACCTTTTTGTATCATTACTTTAATTATTAATTACACCAATTCGAATTCAATATTCATAGTTAAGACAGAACAAAGCTCAACTGCGTTCGCGTAGACTTAATGATGTCGTTAAAAAAATTAACATTATATATGCTTGAAGTATATCAATTTGATGCTTATGTAATTTACTTGACAGCAGAACTCATATCTCTTATTTTAAAACGAAAAGTCCATATTGTAAAAATCATGAGCTAAATTATCTCTTACCTTATCTTGAACTTTATCATCACTGACCATCAGATGAGATCACAGACAAGCGTTAACCTGTCAGTAATAATAAACAACCCTGAGAGTTTCAGTGGGAAAAGGTTATTACTTGTTTTTTAAATGCAAATTTCCAGTTATAATATATTTAATTGGCCGAATTTTAAGGGGATTCACCTTACAATGTAATAACAGAAGAACAATGCGCCATTACGAATACACAATATAACACGATTATTTCAATAAATTATGATCATTATAAAATAAATTTCAAATGTTTTATTAAAGGAAAGCTAATTGAAAATGGAAAGGACTACTTAGACGATAAAAAGGAATGGGAATTAATGGATTGCTCTAATCGATAAAAAAATAATTTAAACTTATATTGCTATGATGGCGAGGGATAAGGGATAAGGATAAGGTTGGCCACCACCACCAAGGCTTTCCACAAAGCTGTGTAGAATCCATTAGGTTCGCTCACTGCCATCTTTAACTATATTGTCCCTTACCATCAAATATCACCGTCAAGATATAACCTGTCTGAAAAATACAGCTTGAGCAGCATCATATCCATTTGATGTTTATTTATATTTAAAATACATATTCTTTATAGCCATACGAGTATACTATTTACGTTATTAATTCTCATCATTCTTCTCTAAAGTTCCTAATCCCGCGTATTATAGTTGACCTTTACAATGTTATACAGAGCATTAAAGTCACAGACATTGTTTTGTAGTCTTTGACTATAATATCTCGACGTCTTAAATGAAATGTTAAATAAATGAAAGGAATATTAAGTTATTTATCTCTATTATACATAAATATACATTTCTTTACTGCCTCATTGGTCTAGTGGTTAGCATGTTCGACTACAGACGTGAGGTCCTGGGTTCGAGTCCCGGGTCGGGCCAATTCAAAAATCGATATTGAGTTTTCTATTAAGATTTTCTCAATATTTGCCCGAAGTTGGGAAGTTGGCGGTGTGATCCACCCCCGTGCCTCGGAGAGCACGTTAAGCCGTCGGTCCTGCGCCTGATCTCTCTCCGGTCGTGTCGGATTCCCGTCACATCGGACTATGAGAGTGAAGGAATAGAGAGTACACTTGTGTACTATGCCTGCCAATCCGCAGTGGAGCAGCGTGGTGGGTCTATGCTCTAAAAACCCTCTCTCATATGAGCGAGGAGGCCTGTGCCCAGCAGTGGGACGTTAGTGGGCTGCTACTTACTTTACTTATACATTTCTTAAAAGCTACAATGGCCGAATTCGTTTAGAGAAACTGAGGTTTCAAATCCACAGTAGGCACCGTTAAATTTATTTTTATAAAATGAAACTTATACTTGATTATTCTTTCAAATACATTAAAGTTCCTTTCGATGAAAACTTCTGGGGTATGTGTAGCCTGCCAACACGCAGTGGAACAATGTAAGTGGGTCTATGCTCTAAAATGCTCTCTCTGCTATAAGTAAGAAGGCTTGTGCCCAGCACTGGGACCTTAATACGCTTCTCCTTATCAATATTTCTATACCCAACTTCTACACTCTATTCTGAAAATTTTATTGCACCACCACGCGTCGTGAAGTCTAAAAAATTACTAGGCAAGGACCAATCTGACTTTTTTTTAATAAATGCAGTACTCCAGTAAAACTTCCAATTTATAATTTTAAAGTTTTTTTTAGAATCTCTGCAGAGGGATTCAGTTCAAACCAATCCCTCCGGCTTGTTCAGTTGGCTGTATGGGTTTCTTAGAGCTTTGATCTTCAATTTCCGGGTCTTCAGTTCTTTAGTTGTTCGGAGGTTCGGTCGTTTGTTATTCAGAGATCACAATTCGTGCTTAGTATGGATCTACTCCGGTCGGGAGTCTAAAGCGAATGTGTCCGATCGAACCCGTGGAGTGCCCTTTTATAAAAATCTCTCACCCGGCAACCACCTGCCTCTGGGAGAGCAAGAGAGAGAGCAATTACGGGTTCTGAGGTAGGTGCGGGAAGGATATCGCCTGCGATTGACCAATCAGAATTAGTCAACGTGGTAGGCTTATTGCTCCCGTCCGCAATTATAATAATAATTGTTTTTACCGTCTTCTTAGGTTTAGATTCGCCGATTGTACCGATAGGCGTATAAAATATTAATTTTAATACTTTCTATATCCAAGTCCTTACGGACGTAATGGTCTGAATGCTCGCTTTACTTGCAGAAGTCTTAAGTTAGGTTACCCACGGAGCAAATTTGTATTATATAAGGATTCATCCGTGCTTAGTTATTACTATACCAGTAAAGATGTATTTACAAGCAAGAAATTTGCTTTCCGCTATCATGTAATGTAAAAACCATAAATGGTGCATGTCTCGCGCCGCGTGCGATTTGTTACAATCCTTACCATACAATACGTAACTCTATCCCCCAATTTTTTTAATTACATCATTATGGATGTTTAAAACGTATTCACGTCAAAAATACATAACATCACGCCTCATTCCCGTAGGGGTAGGCAGAGACAACATCCTTCCACTTGCCACGAACCTTGAAAATCTATTTCGCTTCTTTCATTCTCATTAAACCTTTCATACAAGTTCGTCGGTTTAGAGTACTCTTGACTTGGCCCTTAATTGAAATGTCCTGGATTTGATCCAGAAACGTTCGCCTTGGTCTTCCCCTTCCAACTTTCGCATTCACTCTTGACTCATAAATCCTTTTTGTCAGACTCCTTTCATTCATTCTCTCTACATGCCCAAGCCATCTAAGCATACCTTTCTCAATTTTAGTCACTACGTCTTCTTTTATACCACAAAGTTCTCTTATCACACTATCTCTTAAAATACCTTCTTCAAATTTTCAACCGTTAATGAAATAATTCGTTATTCTTCTATTCAACTTCAAAAATCTTATATTTAAACTTTTTTACACAGAATAACATCTCAGTTTTTTGCCGGTTTCTTTCCGATATAAGCAGCGATCCCAAAGAGTTCGCTGAGCCTATTTCATAAAGAATATTTAAATACGCTAAAGAGTATCTATTCAATTATCTATGTTAATTACTGAAAAATTTATAACACGTATAATTATAACAATGTAATGAAATGAAATACATTAATTAACGTAGAAAAAACATGAGCAAAAGATATTGCACAATGACAGCGTTACAGACAACAGGGCAATTTAGTATGTACAGAGGAACCGGATGTAGCAAGGTCCGGATAAACAAGCAACGTGAAACCTCTGTTCCTTTCAGTACACTGTGCAGCTTAACCGACTCCAGTACATTTTATTGTTAATTTTTACTTGGATAAATCTCTTTGCGCGCGGTTCTGTCTACTTTAGCATGTGATAAAGTATTTGATTGAACTATAAAATGATAATAAACTGAAATTTACTTGTTATTTATAAAATTATCAGTGAAGATCTAAATCAATAGTGAAAATCTATGTGCTATGTGATATAATAACTTGAAAGGTTTGTAAGCT
Source organism: Elymnias hypermnestra (assembly GCA_015832385.1). Classification (NCBI taxonomy): domain Eukaryota; kingdom Metazoa; phylum Arthropoda; class Insecta; order Lepidoptera; family Nymphalidae; genus Elymnias; species Elymnias hypermnestra. Next base: position 793,954 of record JACTOM010000416.1, on the reverse strand, counting down.
TTTTATTTTAAATATATAAAAGAGTCGCAAAACTTAATGTGCAATAAAATTTATATATTTTTGTTTATGAACGAAAAAAACAATTGTTTAAACATTTATGTTATGTTTGAATGTTTTAAATTGAGCGATTAATTACATCAAATTCATTTAAAAGTATAAATGTGCAAGTTTCTTTAACAAACTTGAAATTTTTGAATGATCAGACGATAAAAAAGAGAGTGTGAATAAATTACTATAAACTAAATAAATTAATTAAATTATAGTGTCATGATGATGATAAAAAGTGTACCACAATGAGTTTGTTGTGGGATCTTCTCGGAATGGCTCGTAACATTCGACTTTAAAAAAATTATGTGGAAAATAAGATATTTGACGATTTGGGTTGATTTGACGTATGAAAAAGCTCCAAGTCTTTAAATCGTTTGAGCATTTTATTGCAATGATATTAAAAAGCTTTAAAATTAACGAAAAAATTATATAAAAAGCCTCTTTCGTCGTTAGTGTCAAAACAGTTTATCCTATGCTCGAATATATTTATTTATAAAATAATTAAACCGAAGCTTAACACTTTCACTGCCACGGGGGGTCGACATGACCGACAGTAGTACTATATTTGAATCTCCCGGATCTCTCGTATAAGACAACCAATCCCAATCTCGTATAAAATAACCAATCTCAATTACCTATGTAGCTTAATGTACTCAGGAAGTTGTGATCGGTTAACGTACGAGTATACGAGCGATCCTAAAGACTCAAATATAGTACTAGTTTCGGTCATGTTGACCCCCGTCGGCAGTGAAAGTGTTAAATAACTAAATATATATAAAGTAGTAATGTCTGCTTTTAATTTAAAAGAAACATCTCTTCAATAAACCAATTTATAGAAAGGAAATACGGTAATTATATCAAAATTTTTACCTGTATACATGTCTCCGCTAACCTTTGAAACAGCTGGACCGATTATGACGTGACATTCATTGGGAGATAGCTCTTGTTATAAGGAATAACTCAAACTACTTTTATTTAATAATTCTTTATATTAAACATATTTAAAAATGATCATACAAATAGGTTTAGCTTAATCAATTAAAATATCAACTATATTCCAGTGTAATTTGTGTCAAAATCGGTTTAGTAATTTTCATATAAAAGAGACCTTTTTAACCGACTTCAAAAAAAGGAGGAGGTTATCAATTCGACTGTATTTTTTTTTATGTTTGTTACCTCATATCTCCCGACTGGGTGGACCGATCTTGATGAGTTTTTTTTTAATGAAAGGTGGTGCTCGTCATAGGGTCCCATTTTTTAAAATCCAGTTCTGATGATAGCATCCATGAGAAAATCGGATAAGTCTTAAATTTGCGTAAGCATGTGCGCGACAAATGGACGAATAACTCAAGATCACGCCAACCGATTGCGATGATTCTTTTTTTATTATCTTGTTTTGTGATAGTTTGGTAAGGTTCTCATGATGGAATCTATGACAAAGTGACGGAACTCTTCAATTCTTAGGAGCAAATCAACGATACTCGGCAGAATCTTCTATAGGCTATCCAGATATTTGAGTTGCCTACCGTAACTTCGGTATGGTCAAGTGCTAGTCGTAGTTAAATATGAAGATCATTGGAACTCCTCAACGGCTTACAGTAAGAGTGCGATTTTTGGCAAAATCTTTAACTGTCTCTAATCAAATGGCAATGACCTTACGTTTGTTGCTGCATTGCAATATTTGAAAGGTGAATTATGTGTGAAGCGGTGGTATAAGCGTTTCGGGTACGATCTCGGATGTGGCGATATTAATGTAAATTTAACTTTGTAAAGTTGTTTCATTTAAACGGTGTTATCTCATGAGAAACTCGTTTTAGGTGTACATATATTGAGACAAAATTGTTAGTTTACTTCAGATTCACTATAAATCAAATAATAAATAGAAATTTTAACAAAAAAAGAACCGCCTTCAAAACAAACTTACAAATACATTAATATGGTCTAAAAAGTAAAAAATAATTGCGTATTCTTTTATAGTGTTCTTCGTATTGTTATATTTGGAGTTGGTGTCAGCCAAGTAGCTACATACACCCGGGAAACATCTTCCTTGTCTGAACACCGACTCCGAATATACCAATACGAAGAACACTATAAAAGAATACGCAATTATTTCTTAATTTTTAGAGCACATTAATATATTTGTAATTTTGTTTTAAAGGCGGTTTTTTTTTGTTAAAATTTCTATTTATTGTACTGTAAAATTTCATTATCATTTCGCTTCTTTTAAATAAATAAATAAATGACGTCATAAACTCGGATTAACGAATTATTATTATAAACATAAAGCTTTTTGTAAAACGGAAACAATTATTGAATTATATTATGTGAACAATGAATTAATTGTAATATAATGGATAATTAAATTTGTATAATAATATAATATAAGAAGTAATAATTCTAATATTAGACAAAACTACAATAGGTTGTGGAGTATGAAAAAGCTCTCGATTCGGTGGAAACCTGTGCCATATTGAAGTCTTTGCAGATATGCCGAATCGACTACCGGTATATCCACATGAATGAGAACACCACCATGACGATTAGTGTACATGACCAGAGCACAGCGTCTATCCAATTGCGACGTGGTGTGCGACAGGGAGATGTTATCTGCCCGAAGTAGGCTTGTTGCAAAAGTATCGATATATCGATATTATTTTTTCAATGTATCGATATTTTGAAGCAAGATTTGATACTATGATATATCGATGTATCGATATAAAATTCCAAGTATCGAAAAAGTATGAAAATCGATATTTTTCTAGAATAAAAAATCCTAAGAACGAGGGACAGGCAAAAACCCTTAATTGCACACAAACATATACAGGAAATACAAAACTAAGAATTAAAAAACGAGAGCTAGAAGCGTGCAAAGGCGGTCTTATTGCTGCAAGCAATCTCTTCCAGACAACCTTTGTCAAAGTGGATGCTTATTTAATAAATTAATGAATGGGGCAGAACTGTGTCAGAAATAAATATTTGCTTAAGTATAATTTGAAACTAATGTAATAAAATAATACAGAATATATGAATATGAGGCGAAATAAAAAAAAGAAATATAGTGTTATTCACAGCAATTTTGAGCCAAATAGTACTCATTCAAACGAAGGACTACTTGTTATACTTCATTCTTTGTTTCAAATTATATTTAATGTATTTTTTAGTTTTGGTCGACTGGATTTACCATTTTAAAAATTGAATTTTATGTTGGCAACCTCATCTGTCAACTTTAACTGCCCGTCCGTATTGTATCCCGATGTATCAACGATATATCGATATTCTTTAATAAACATATTTATATCGATATTGATTTTTAAAAAATATATCTATATGATATATATATATATCGATACTTTATTGAAAGAAAAGAAAAATATCTTTATTTATACATTATACCACACATCACAATATATTTTAGTACATTTTATAATACCCTACGATATGTGGCATAACCTAGAAAATGGACCCAGCTCAGCATTTATGCTACACAGTCTGAAGACCATGCAGCGCTGATTTTCAGCTGGATCCCTTATCCAGGTGCCGCCACGAACGCAGCCTGTCACAACTTAATCTATCCTTATATACTATCTAAAGCTACAGGACCTGATAAAAATGTTGCAAAATTATTAATAATATATACTAATTAAATATAATAATAAGTAAACTAAAGACTATATTATATATATTGTCACATACATAAACAAAGATATATTTGATATATACACATTAACACTGGAATATATGGCTTATAGAAAAGAAAGTTCCGACCCGTGATGTTGGAATTCTTTTTGTTTTTCAACAAGAAATCGTTTCAATAGTCTTTTGAAAGTAATTTTTGATTTGCATTTCCGACATCTCTAGCCCGAAGTTATTTACCGCGGCGTTGGAAGACACCTTCGAGCTTTTGGACACTTGCGGTTTGCCGATAATGTAGTCGTAATGGCACAGACTCTGGAAGATCTCAATACAATGCCCGATGACCTCTGCAGAGTGTCGCAACAGGTGGGCCTTAAAATAAACATGGATAAGACAAATATCATGTCGAACATCCATGTTTCGCCCCACCCAATCACTATTGCACTCGAAGTTGTAGAGGAGACACACAATCCAATTTGGTAGGTCCAACTTTGAAATAGAGGTCAACCGTCGAATCCGTCTCGTTTGGACTAAACTACGTGACATCTTTTCATCCAAAGGTCTCCGAACAGTGCGCGTTGACGGCGACTACATATGGTCGATGACTATGGGCCTAGTAAGAAGACTCAGAGTCACTCAGCGGGCAATGGTCGGGGTTTCTCTACGTGATCAAATTAAAAATGAGGAGATCCGTAAAAGACCTAAAGTCACCGACGCAGCCTACCAAATTGCAAAGTTGAAGTGGCAATGGGCAGGGCACATATTATTCGCAGAAGCGATGGACGTTGGACTCGCACCAGAAAACGGAGCGTCTACAGACCGCTGAATATAAGTGGTGCAAGATCGGACCCAGTGGAATTCAACAAGAGAGACCTTTGTCCAACAGTGGACGTCCATCGGACGACGACGACATCGTTGCATCTTTAGCATCGTTGTCATTTGAAAGTCGATGAAACGAAAAAGCGATAGCAAAATTAATAAGATTAAACGAAAGATTTAATAGTTAATCACTACTGAAACCTACAATCATCCTCTTGATGAAATTTTACATTCGTCTCATTAGCTTGAAGCCAACATATTTGAAGAAGGAACAATATTTCACTTGTTTCACTAAACAAATAGATACTTCTATAGATTAACGATTCTAAACTCACCTGATGTTAAAAAAACGCGTCTTATTTACATCATAAATAAAAATAAAATAAAACAACACAATAATAACAACAGGAACGCGATAACTTCGTAAACTTTGTTAATGTAAATGAGGTCAAAACTTAAATGATTCGTCATCAAAAAACAGTGAATGTTTTTATGAATTTAAAATAATCTGTATATTGATTAGATTATGAATGTGTGTATCTAATAATGGGAAAGGAAGTAATTAAAAACTACGTGAAATCAAACTTTAATGTTAACGAAAATCAATCTATAGTCCAACTTAATACTTTCCATTGCCACGAGATTGAAATCTACGCAGGTGAAACCGCGGGGCATTGCTAGTATTATATAATAAATTGATTATTGTAACAAGTTTCTTTGAATATAATCCATGACAACAGAACTTAAAATATTCAAAAATAAAGTTTTAATTATGGTCGATATTCGACGCCTGGGCGACGACTAGTATGAATAGATTTAGATAGTAAACCATAAAATGTATTATAGCCTGTCATAAGAAGACATTATTTTTGACCAAGTTCATACATCAAGTTCGTATTTCTTCATGTTATTATCGAATCTAGGACAGTTCGATAGTGACCCGGGTTAGGCTGTGCACACACAGGCGCGGCTGACCGCCAAAACACGAAAACATGGAAGGTTGTATTACAAAATCTGTCATAAAGGCTGGTTATGAGGTTAAAATAACAAATGTAGTTTACGACGACCTTGGCGGAGTTAGTAGAGTACTTTGCTAACTAAGACTCCTAGATTCAATTACCAGAAGAGCAAATTCAACAAAAATAAATTTTCATTCATTTTTTTATAGTCTAAGTAAATCATCAATTTATAATACTATTTCTCAGTTAGCTTTTAAAATTATGTTTTTGTATTTATTGTCATGTCGAAAACATCTTCTTGAAGTTTAATATAAAATTTATTTCCTCAATTTATTTTAAAACAATTGAAAACGCGACTAGGCCGAAAAAGCAAGTTTATTTTTCATCTTCACGCTTTTATGCTCATGAAAAGCCAGATGGTGTCTCAAAGGGCTAGACTGACTGTGCATGCAGGAGTGTTGGCGCCAACACAACGGCAGAAAAATCACAAAAGTAAAATAAATGCGGTAGAGATGAGAGTGTTAGTGAGTATGAGTGAATTAAAACTGAGTGACAGAGTAAGAAATAGTGTGATAAGAGAACGTTGTGAGATAAAAGAGGATGTAGTGACTAAAACTGAGAAAGGTAAGCTTAGATGGTTTGGGCATGTAGAGAGAATGAATGAAAGTAGACTGACTAAAAGGCTTTATGAGTCAAGAGTGAACTTGTATGAAAGGTATAATGAGAATGAAAGAAGCGAAGAAGATATGCAAGGATCGTGGCAAGTGGAAGGACGTGGTCTCTGCCTACCCTTATGGGAATGAGGCGTAACGTATGTATGTATGTAACTTTATATATTGCCGTATTACAGTTTTGATAGCACATAAATCAATATACATCAACGTAATGAATTTTTATCTAGTAAATAAAATTTTCGTGTCAGAGTGTATGGCGGTATAGTTTTTGTGAAACATTAAACGTTCAGCCACTTAGTGACATGCAAATATACAAAAATCTTAAGAATAGAAGTTATTAAATTATATCATTAAAAATAAGCAGTATTGCAAATAATTGAAAAAAAAATACAATAAATATAGACAAGAAAACAATCATAATTTAATCATTCAAAAGTTAAATAGTCAATAAGACCGACAATAAAAATTATAATAAATATTCTTCTAAATCGTAAAAAGCTCTTGCTAATTACCAGTTTTTAATCTTTTTTTAAAGCGTCATATATCTCGTGTTCATGCGTCTAATATCTGTGGTCGTCGGCAAATAATGTACAAGGATAGTTGGTTTCCGACGTAATATCATTTATGTAAGTTATGAAGAGAAATGGTCCCAATATACTACCTTGCGGTACTCCTTTTTTATTGTATTTATAATTCGACCTATATACTTTACATGTTCCGTATTTCCGTGCATGCTTTCCTATCATTCACTGCAGGTAAATCGTTAATCTTTAGAGTCTATCTATAATCTCAATTTTTCCTTACTTTTGAAACCTAAGACCACTGAAAACGATACATGAACAATACACAATTACAAGTAGGCAAATAAAATAGTTGGGTTAAAAATATTTTCACTTAAAGCCTTAAAAAGTCAAGTTCAGTCAAGTCAGTATCAAAAGTAAAGCAAGTAAGTAGCAGCCCATTAACGTCCCACTGCTGGGTACACTCCTCACTCCGAGGAGCGAGGGTTTTTAGAGCATAGACCCTCTAGGCTGCAGGCATAGTACACAAGTGCACCCTCTATTCCTTCACTCACATAGTCCAATGTGACGGGAATCCGACACTACCGGAGAGAAATCAGGCGCAGGACCGACAGCTTAACGTTCTTTCCGAGGCACGGGGGTGGATCACACCGCCAACTTCCCATTTTCGGGCAAATATTGAGAAAATTCAATATAGATTTTTGGACCTCATGTCTGTATATGTCGAACTTGCTAACCACTAGAACAATGATGCAGACCAATGAGGCAGTTGAGTATCAAATGTGTTGTAATCCCATAAAAATTAGATTACCTCTTAGGCAATGTACAAGTCGGTTCACTCAAATGTTAATTGCATAGTAATATTCTTCTCGCGTTGGTCTACGAAGGCAATAAATAATGTCTAGATAAATCGTGTATTGCATGATTATTGCGATATTGCCTTCGGAATTAAGTGGAAAAATAGGTTTGTAATAATTTTTAATTCGGACTTTTATTACGGACTCGTGAAAAAGTAATTACACTTAAATTTGTTACGTGAATACCCTTTTTTTACTTGCAAATTGTAAAGACGTTCTTTGAGAGAAAACTAAACTAAGAGAAATAAAAACTTTTATTGAAATAAAAGCGAAAATGATCTTGTGACGTTTAGGTTACAGTATTTCCAGAAACCATATGCCGATCTAAGCATACATATATATAACTTTGCATAATACGATTAGAAAGGGAGAGAAAATCCGGATTACCATAGAGACGGTTATAGTGAGTCGACCTTAAAAGATAGACAAATACTGTTTGAGACTTATTTATACAAAATTTTATGATGAACAATTCCATCATACATGTTAGCTGTGTAACATTAACCGTTTACGCAGCGCACGCAATGGAAGCGCTCAAAATGGATTACGGTTAGACAGATTGAAAACAAATTATATTACCATGTAAAAGTCTATAGTGAGTTAACCTTAAAAGATAGACAAATACTGTTTGAGACTTATTTACACAAAATTTTATGATGAACAATTCCATCATACACGTTGGACGCGTAACGTTAACCGTTTACGAAGCGCACGCAATGGAAGCGCTCAAAATGGATTACGGTTAGACAGATTGAAAACAAATTATATTACTATGAAAAAGTCTATAGTGAGTTAACCTTAAAAGAAAGACATACTCTTTAAGAGTTTTTTGAGAACATTTACAGATACATACGCAACGATAGCTATCAAAAAGGATAAATATTTAACTTTTTCGCAACTTTCTTTACGTTATTATAGCTTACAGCCTTGCTCAATAAATGGGTTATTTAATAGTAAAAAAAGTTATTCAATTAGAGCCAATAGTTCCAGAGATTTGAGCATTCTACAAAACTCTACAACTTTATGATATTGGTATAAGTAACATACTATAGGCACACCTTTAAAAAAATTCCACCCGCAGTGGAGCATTGTGATGGGTCTATGCTCTGAAAAACCCTCTCTTCTATGAGTGAGGAGGCCTGTGCCCAGCAATAGGAGGTTAATACAGTCGAGGATTACTTAAATCGAATTCATATCATCATTTTATCATCGCATATCATATGAAATGTCGATGAAAATGACGTTCTTGAGATGTCAATTAATAAATTCGAAGTTTTGTTAAGAGAAAGCTGATTGAAAATCATACTATAAGTGGCGAGTTTAGACGATAGCAAAAGCGAAAATAAACGAATTGCTCTAATTTATATTTAAATATGATATTTTAAGGATGATGGTAAAAGAAACTACGAAATACCCGACTGACTTTGTTGTAGGCTCGTCTCAGGGCAGGACTTTATAAACTAATTTAGCAATACAAGTTATCAGAGATCAAATGAAGAGCCCTATAAAAGTCCATAAAAGGATAGGTATCCTTATAAAGATACAAGGGCTGTGTCCACGACTTCATCCGCGGCAGTGTTTTGGGAAGCATTTTTTAATAATTTAAGCTATTTATGTTACAAATAAGACAAATGTGTATAAATAATTTAATGGGCTATTCGCAGTGTTTCACTATAAATAGTCCTTTTCCAGGCTCATAAGACTATATTTGTAACAAATTTCATTTAAATCGGCTCAGTAGTTTTGTTTGGTTAGTGTTGGGATTTAGAAGAGGAATGGGATGTACGGATCAGGTCTGTTCTTAACGGTGCATAACTGAAAAATGTTTTGGCTAAACACCAAAAAGTTTATGTGTGTGAGTGGTGTGGAATGAGCTGTGGTCAACGTTATCTACGTATGGGGTGAGCGGTTGTCTGATCCAAGCATTGAAGTCTCTCTATGAGGGTTCTAGTGCCTGTGTCAGAATAAACGGAGCGTACACGGAGTGGTTTCCTGTCGAAAGAGGTGTTCGACAGGGATGCAATGCTTCACCATGGCTGTTCAACCTATTCCTGGATAAGTGTTTGACAGATTTAAAAGAAAGTATGTATGATTTTAGAATGAATGAATTACTCATCAAATGTTTACTCTACGCTGATGATCAAGTAATACTTGCGTCATCCGCTAATGAGCTACAGGAGATGCTAAATATTATGAATGAAGCTTTGAAAGGGAAAGGAATGAAAGTGAATGTAAACAAAACGAAAGTTATGCTTTTTGAACGAGATGAATCTATGATGAATGGCAATATTTTGATAGATGGGGAACAAGTGGAAGAGGTGAAAGAATTTGTATACTCGGGATCTAAATTTACAAAAGATGGAACATGTGAAAGTGATATTGAAATGAGAGTGAATGTCGGGAATTTGGTAAATGGTGCCCTGCGTGTGTTTATGAATAGCCATAGGGTGTCTCAAATGGCCAGACTGGCAGTGCATGCAGGAGTGTCGGTGCCAACATTTATGAATGGTAGTGAAAGTTGGGTATGGCAGAAGAATCACAAAGTAAAATAAATACGGTAGAGATGGGAGCGTTGAGAAGTATGTGTGGATTAAAACTGAATGACAGAGGCAGAAATAGTGTGATAAGAGAACGTTGTGGTATAAAAGAAGACGTAGTGACTAAAATTGAGAAAGGTATGCTTAGATGGTTTGGGCATGTAGAGAGAATGAATGAAAGGAGACTGACAAAAAGGATTTATGAGTCAAGAGTGAATGCGAAAGTTGGAAGGGGAAGACCAAGGCGAACGTTCCTGGACCAAATCCAGGACATTTTAAATAACGGCCAGGTCAAGAGTACTCTAAACCGACGAACTTGTATGAAAGGTTTAATGAGAATGAAAGAAGCGAAGGAGATTTGCAAGGATCGTGGCAAGTGGAAGGTTGTTGTCTCTGCCTACCCCTATGGGAATGAGGCGTGATGCTATGTATGTATTGATTTAATTTTGAATTTTTGCACCAACTGGAGTGAACACTAATATTTTTGGTAAGTGTCTGTCGTTGGAGAGGTATTCGTTAACGAATATTGGAAAAAAACACAACTGGAAATGAATATAGAAAGAGGCAGATGTACTTTAGTCGTGAAGTCTAAAATCGCACTCGTTTTTTGTTAAATGTCAGTATTTTATGGAAATACAAGTTCTCTGTAGTTAGTTATTAAAACTTAAAGAGGATTTAATGTCGTTGCACGAGTAAGATTGTATGAACAGCTGATGCGTACAAAAGATTGCATCAACTTGTGTAATACTTGCAATTTACATGAGCAATATATATCGTAACTTTAATCGTTCCTCGCAATTTGCCTCGTAGCGTAAAAACAACTGAAATTACATAATATAGGCATTCAATTGTTTTCCTTAGTAGAAAAAATATATCATTAGCATAGATTTAAATATAAAGACATGATATAGGGGATTATATACTTACTTGTTTATAAAGAAATAAAAAGCTTTATTAACTCCTTACATTATACAAATATTATGATATTTTACAAATTTACTGATTAGTATGTAAGTTATGCCTCATTGGTCTAGTGGTTAGCATATTCGACATATACAGACAAGAGGCCTTTGGTTCGAGTCCTAAGTCAGGCCAATTCAAAATCGATATTGAGTTTTTTCAATATTTGTCCGAAGTGGGGAAGTTGGGGGTGTGATCCACTCCCGTGCCTCGGAGAGCACGTTAAGCCGTCGGTCCTGCGCCTGACCTCTCTCTGATCGTGTCGGATTCCCGTCACATCGGACTATGAGAGTGAAGGAATAGAGAGTGCACTTGTGTACTATGCCTGCCAATCCGCAGTGTAGCAGCGTGGTGGGACTATGCTCTAAAAACCCTCGCTCCTCGGAGTGAGGAGGCCTGTGCCCAGCAGTGGGAAGTTAATGGGCTGCAGCTTTATTTTTAGTTGTTACTACTGTTTTTAATACCTGTTTGTATACGTTATCTGTTAATTTTAAAGTTTGTATACTGTGACGTCACCGGGGTTTCAGCTGAAAATCAGCGTCGTGTGTTTCTGCTACACACGATATTATGCTGAGCTGGAAACCCTTTCGAGGTGGTGTTACAGATAGTAATGCTGTTTGTTACACCATCATTGAATAAATGCTTTTTTTCTTTCTTTCTTTCAACTTACTTACTTTTACTTACTTATGTAAGTTAGTGATTGTAAAAGCCTCCTCCATTTGCAACCATTCCAATCTATTGTTGGCTGTACGCGTCCACGTCTTCCCTGCCACTCTCTTTAGGTCATCGCATCATCTTTTCGGGGATCAGCCTTGCTTCCGTTTAGTCTTTTAGGTACCAGTTAGTTTTTCTGTATGACCATCAGTTGTCTTTGACTCTTTGTATATGGCCAGCCCACTTCCACTTCTGTCTCAATACGTGTTTTACTACATCTTTAGCTTTTGTCTTTGAGTTTGAGCTTTAATAAACTTCATTCCTTGCTGACATTTTTTGAGCTTTTCTAAGGTGGTTTTTGTTATTAGCCAGGTTTGGGTGGCATAAGTCAAACAAGGCGTGAGACAGACATCCCTTGTTTTTGCCTTTAAATTGATTGGCTTGTTTCTTTTAAAAACGTCTTTCAGAGCCCAGTATTTATCCCAAGTTTATTTCCCCAAGTCCCATTTTATTCTTCTATGTATTTAGTACTTGAAGTAAAGATTTTGAAAACTACCCTCAGTCTTATTACTCTATTTGTAATTCGTCCATTGAAATGTTACTATTTGAGAAACTAATATTGCATTTCTCATTTTTGGGACTTATGTGTGGGGTCAATAGAAATTTAACCCCAAGTTTGTGGGATACGTGCCCTTGCCCTCGGCCGCCATCTTCAAAAAAGGGCTGCAAACATATTTTTCACGATATCTCGGAAACTATGCTTCATACAAAACAATTCGTAAAGACATAATTTGTAGCAAATTGATTTGCCTACAAATATGAACTCCAGTGGCCATGGTTCTCTTACCAATAGGTTGGTACTGGAGAAGGTTGCTTCAGCAACCATGTCCACTTGTTGGGCTATGCGAAGACGCCTACTTGGGATATCCCTGATTAGGAGTGACCTATCACTCTCCAGCGTAATGGGATTTGTAATGAGTCAGGTTGGACAGCAATGGCTCCGTTTGTGAGGCTGTCATCCCGTAGATCGAGGCACTAGAGAGGCATGGGGAGAATACAACGGCATCTGCTTTTCTAAATGGAACACTTAAGTCGGATTCATCCATGGGCGACAGATCTGAATGCATCAGCGAACATCTCGACCCCACTAACTGGATGAAGAGGGTTCCGCTGGGTTTTAGTAGGTATTCTGGTTCAGCCAGCTTATCCCACATTCCCAGGTGAAATTTTATATTCCCGGAATGAGATTTTCTCTTCATCCGTTGTGCATTCATTTTTCTCATTGAAATAATAATTTTTACTTACATTTGCTTCTTCATTATAAAGTTTAACCAAAATAATCGTAAAACATACAACTTTGTACGTTTTAAACCTCAGTATATTTATTTTAATACTATAAAACTTTTAGATAGTTTACTTTTCGAGGAAGGCTATATAACCGACGACCAATTCCTTTTGACACCTTCCGTTGCTTGCACTGCGTACATGGTTATAGGCAACAACCGTGCATGACGGAACTTCATCTTAAAAACTTCTAAAAATAAGTCCAGGACAGTTTATGTCTATCTTTTAAGGTTGACTCATTACAACTTGTTAGTAGGTAATCGAATTTCTTATCTACCTAATGTAGACGCAGACGAAATCGCTCTATCAACCCTTTAAGAATGTGTATTTATTTTGCATATTTATATTTCGTTGTATTTCAAAGTTATGCAATAACATACTGCGAGTGTAATACGTATTGTTAATCTCTGTTTTTTCTTGCTCTATTGTTTAGCAAAAAGCAATGTCAGGTTCAAATGTCAAGTATTACATAACACATAAACGTGTTCGTAACTAATCCTAGGAATATTATAGTATCTTTCATAAATAATAATGTTTTGGCCAAATAAATGTAACATTTTAAACCTTCGAGTTGATATAATAAAACTGAATGTTTTTAGAATACTTTCATTATACGAAGGAGTTCGTTACAATGATGCATTGATATATAAAGCTTAGTTTCGACAACGTTTAAATAAACTTAAAAAAAATTACTAAGCATCAAAAAACAACGACTGTCTTGACAAAGAGTGTCTTAATAAAGAGGGTCTAAAGAAAGAGTTTCTTAACAGAGTTTCTTAATAGAGTTTATCTTAACACAGAGCATCTTAATAAAGAGTGCCTTGACAGAGAGTGTAACTCACTCTCTGTTAAGGCATTCTTTGCTTAGACACTCTTTGTTAAGACATTGTCTGTTAAAGTACTCTTTGTCAAGACACTTTTTGTTAAGATACTCTTCATTAACCAAGAGTGTCTAAGCAAAGAGTGTCTTAATAAATAGTGTTTTAACAAAGAGTGTCTAAAGAAAGAGTTTCTTAACAGAGTTTATTTTAACACAGAGTATCTTAATAAAGAGTGCCTTGACAGAGAGTGTAACTCATTCTCTGTTAAGGCATTATTTGCTTAGACACTCTTTATTGAGACATTGTCTGTTAAAGTACTCTTTGTCAAGACACTTTTTGTTAAGATACTCTTTATTAACCAAGAGTGTCTAAGCAAAGAGTGTCTTAATAAATAGTGTTTTAGCAAAGAATGTCTTAACTAACCTATATACCGTGTCTCAAACTGTAGGTATATGAATTGATATAGGATTGTTGAATACAATTGTAAAATGAAGTGTGAATAATTTATAAGTGACATTATATATAAACCCTCTGAAAACCCTCTCTGCTATTCATGAGGAGGCCTGCGCCCAGCAGTGAGACGTTAATGGGCTGCTATTACCTTTACATAGTCAAGGTCTCCTTTTTTATGTGTAGTGTACAATAAACTATAAATAAACCAGATAAGGTAAGTAGCAGCCCATTAACGTTTCACTACTGGACACAGGCTTCCTCACTCATATGAGAAAGGGTTTTTAGAGCATAGACCCACTATGCTGCTCCACTGGGGGTTGGCAGGCATAGTACACAAGTGCACTATCTATTCTTTCACTCTCATGGTGGAATGTGACGGGAATCCGACATAACTTGGAAGAGATCAGGCGAAGGAGCTCCAATGAGGCAATAAATAAGTAGAAGCGTATAATTAAAACTGTAAATAGGTTTATAGAGGAACATGTGTAGTTATTGCGATATATGAAAACAATTAAATAAATGATTCAGGACATATACTCTACATTTCCATATTTAACTTCCGAACGCTTTTCAAGTCCTTGGGCCTCGGGTGCAATATCCTGCCGATTGCGTGCACTGGTTGCACAATGCTCACCGGCATCATACACTTCTTCCGAACATGGCAGGGTTATATCAATACCCTTATTATAAAAAAACGACTGAAGGAGTTTTCATACACTTTATACGAATAGATAGTGTGGTTCATGAAGTGGGTTTACATGTAGAAGGTTTTTTTAACAATTATTGCGTATACAACAAAATCCTCCGCTGAATCTTTTAATCTCCATATACACGATGATCTCGAGAAATACTGAACGGATTTTTGATGTTGTTTTCACCAATAGATAAAGGAGTATTTAAGTTTTTAACCGACTTCAAAAAAGGAGGAGGTTATCAATTCGTCTGTATTTTTTTTATTTGTTACCTCGTATCTCTCGACTGGGTGGACCGATCTTGATGATTTTTTTAAAAATCAAAGGTGGTGCTCGTCATAGAGTCCAATTTTTTTTAAATCCAATTCTGATGATGGTATCCATGAGAAAACCGGATAAGTGTTAAAATTGCATTAAGCATGTGCGCGACAAATGGACGAATAACTCAAGGTCACGCCAACCGATTTCGATGATCCTTTTTTTATTGGAAAGTGACGGAACTCTTCAATTCTTAGGAGCAAATGAACGATACTCGACAGAATCTTCTATAGGCTATCCAGATATTTCAGTTGCCTACCGTAACTTCGGTATGGTCAAGTGCCAGTCGTAGTTAAATATGAAGATCAATGGATCTCTTCAACGTCTTACAGTAAGGGTGCGGTTTATGGTAGAAAATATAAGTGTCTGTAACCAAATAGCAATGAGCTTACGTTTGTTACTGCATTGCGAAACGTTTTAGATAGATTCACTAAAAATCAAAAAATAAATAGAAATTTTAACAAAAAAGGAACCGCCTTTAAAACAAACTTACAAATATATTAATATGCTCTAAAATGTAAGAAATAATTGCGTATTCTTTTATATTGTTCTTTGTATTCTCTAATTTGGAGTCGGTGACTATGTATGTAGTGAAGTGTATATTTAGTGAAGGATTTCCAAATTATGCTATGCTATATACCTTACATATAAAACAAAATCCTCATCTGTTAGTCTCCATCTGTTTGCGATTCGAAAACTACTGAACGGATTTTCATGTAGTTATCACCAATAGATAAAGATATTATATGGAAGGTGTAATTGGTTATGATAATCATAATAAAATCCTTACATATAAAATAAAAAACTCCGCTGCATCATTTAGTCTCTATCTACAAGATTAACTCGAAAAATACTAAACGGATTTTTATGTAGTTTTTACCGGTCGATAAAGGAGTATTTAAGTTTTAATTTAATGCCAAGCTTAGATAGTTTGGGCACATAGAGTGAATAAATTAAAGGAGACAGACAAAAAAGAGTGCTCTAAACCGACGAACTTGTATGAAAGGTTTAATAAGAATGAATGAAGCGAAGGAGATATGCAAGGATCGTGGCAAGTGGAAGCACGTGGTCTCTGCCTACCTCTGGGAATGAGGCGTGATGCTATGTATGTATTTAAGTGTACAATTTGTCAAGGATTTCCAAATTATGTCATGTTATACATTAGTCTCTATCTGTTCGCAATAAACTCGAAAACCACTGAACGGATTTTCATGTAAGTAAGTAGCAGCCCATTAACGTCCCACTGCTGGGCACAGGCCTCCTCGCTCCGAGGAGCGAGGGTTTTTAGAGCATAGACCCACCACGCAGCTCCACTGCGGATTGGCAGGCATAGTACACAAGTGCACTCTCTATTCCTTCACTCTCATAGTCCGATGTGACGAGAATCCGACACGACCGGAGAGAGATCGGGCGCAGGACCGACGGCTTAACGTGCTCTCCGAGGCACGGGGGTGGATCACACCGCCAACTT
>JACTOM010000416.1:749108-776052 GCA_015832385.1 Elymnias hypermnestra | reverse complement strand
ATTCACTCTTTTTATTAAAAGAGTCAATGTTTTTATGTACATACAACAAGTTTTCTAATATATATACGCAGTGAACTGTCATTACGTTAACTGCCTTGAATTTGTTTCTTAGCGACTCTCTTGGACCCATATTGTAAATCGCACGAACGGCCCTTTTCTGCAGCACAAATATTGCATCTATATCAGCAGCATTACCCCAAAGTAGAATACCGTATGACATAATGCTGTGAAAATAGCTGAAATATACCAGTCTGGCAGTATCAACATCCGTCAGACGACGAATTCTTTTAACCGCGTAAGCCGCAGAGCTGAGCCTGTTCGATAGACCACTTATTTATTATCTAATGTTATACCTAAGCAAGAGGTACTATCTACAAGGTCTAGTTCCTCATTATTAAGTTTAATAATGGTTTGCGTTTGTTTCACATTAGGCAGAGTAACGAAAACACCTATAGTTATCTTGTATCCAACGGGTGGGGTCTGCTGACACTGCGTTTTCAGATGCGAGGCCGCCACTGTAGCACCTTCGGGCCCCCAACGTCCATCGGTTCTGCGAACTATGTGCTCTGCCCATTGCCACTTAAAAATGTGTAATTGATCTTTCATAGATCTACATAAAAGTCTGTGATGGCTTCCATCTTTTAAAGATAACTGACTGATTTGTAAATACTTGTAACTTTTTTATTTCTGTCAGAACTGTTAGGCGCAGAAGTACTTGGTGGAATATTTCTGCTCATCTTCTCACGCCGCCGTGAACCCTGAGTCGTATTAATTCGAGACACCAGCGAAGAATGCGCAATTTGACCTTTTTGGAGGTAACAATTGGGTTAGTAGGATATTCCCAATACAACTATCTCGTTGGCCTTCTTCTGGCTATAACGAAGAACCACAGGATCTCCCGGGAATCCTCTAAAACCTATTCCTTGGGATCCCTTTGAATAAAGATTGCCTTGGTGTCAGAATCAGGAATGAAGAGTATTTCGCTGGGTTTTAGTAGCCCACACTCTTCACCGGTCATCAGTCAAGGTTCCTGGGTTTCCTAGAGACAATAAAAGACCCTCCTACCAACTCATAAATGGTTTTCATAGCTCCGCGTTGCTCCAATGCGAAATAACAGGCGTGGAACTTTAATTGCCTATTAATCACTGCCTTACATGTTCTATGCAGAAAAGCAATTTGAAGAAACCTGAACCTCAATGTCAACTTTCGACAACATTATGAAAGACATCAAATATTTAAGACTTCTGTTATTCTAGGCTATTAAACGGCAAGCGGGTTAAGGTCACTGTTATGTGTTGTTTACGTAAGCGAAAAATAATATTCTATGCGCACTACAGTACTTAACATAGCCTATTATTACATGTAGCATGCGAGGGGTTTTTTCCAGCTAATTCTAGACGATTTGTAACACTTTATATATACATATATACACGAAAGTGTGTCCGTTACATACACAGGAATTGCCTCCGAGCTATGAAGATTTTCTTATAACCTTTTGATAAGAAATAAATAAGGTTTTGCCATTTTAAATAAACACTAACTCTTTATCAAAAAACCAACGTTTCTAAGGACTGAGTTACGAAACTGCTACATTACGTCTTGATTATTAAATGCGTGCATGCACGCTTCATTTATATGCCAATATATTTGGCATGTTTTTGAATTTCCCTGTGTGGCACAACTAGAATTGATTACTCTGTGTGGCAATGGTTGATCATTGTGGTATTGCCCGACGTATATGACGCTCATTACCCCCTTTGTAAGACTAGTATGTGCGATTTTTTAAGTATTCTAAAACTGTTAGTTCATAATTTCAGTGAGATATACCCAAAATAAAGTGATAGGTCAGGGAGACCGAACCAAGTATAAAGTACTATGTATGTTGTTCACAAATGGGATCCATACACACGAGGACGCGTGACAATGCAGGACGGCCGTGACGGCGCTTATTATTTATTGGTTTTAATTATAAAGAGCCTCGTTGTTCTATTATGATTCTTTGATATTGTTTACATTTTTATTCGAGTATGCTGTGAAATAAGAGCGGGTAACGCCCGAATAGGGTAGTAACGTGAGAAGCCAGTCGGGAGTCAGGATTCAGTTAGATTTCCACCGCAGGACACGACTAATATAGGCAGGCGAAGGAAGTGCACACGTGTGCTAACCTATTGGTTCTTATTTCGGTTTTTTTCATTACTTGTGTATATAATTGTGAGTTGATACAATAATAAGCTCTCTGTTATACATATATATGTCGGAGTGCAGTAATCTGTGGAACGCTGGCGCCATCTATCGGCGTGGGACAAAGTCATGTGTCGTCAGCCGGCGGCGGGCTCGCTAGTTTTCGGGTGACAGTCCGCCAGAGCAGTCGACTTTTGAAACTGTCGCGTTCCTAGCTATTATTATTAATGAGTTGTGGCTTTTTAACACAAGTATACATTCTGTTAGAAGAACACACTAAATTCTACTGTCCTTAACTGAATTTCAAATATTTAGGATTGTTATTTGCTTTAGCATATGCAATGATGTTAACAGTCAAAACCTTTGTATAAAACGCTCCTACCTGTAAGTAGCATGTGTAGAATGAATAATTTGTCCATCGCATGCGAGAATCTCCTAAACAATTGCACGTAACATTACCCTGTCATGCGATTGCGTATTTCAATGTTTTTTTTTTGTTAACTATTTATCAGGGGCTCAATCAATTATCATTGGTATTTTATTTGCATCATTATTTCATTCTTTATCAATATTTCAAAGTTGGTGTCAGAAAATATTAGGATCTAGTGTTAAGGCAATTGTCTTGACTATAATAATATCTGATGTAAAGTGATATTGATCTACTTCTTATAATACAACATTAACGTTGTGTTATAAAAGAAGATGTAGTGACTAAAATTGAGTAAGGTATGCTTAGATAGTTTGGGCACGAAGAGAAATGGATAAAAGGGGACTGATAAAAAGAATTTATGAACTTGTATGAAAGGTTGAATGAGAATGAAAGAAGCCAAGGATATATGCAAGGATCGTGGCAAGTGGAAGGATGTTGTCTCTGCCTACCCCTATAATACAACAAATTGGTAAGAACCAAAAACCAATTTTTATTGGAACTGTAATATATTTTACTAAATACGAACAACGTAACGTTAATAATTTTGAAATCTCGCAATTTGAGGTTGTCATTACAATTATAAGTTACATACACATACATGCCTACATATCATCACGCCTCATTCCCATAGGGGTAGCTTTCTTCTTTCACACACAGCTGCTTGAACCTTTTGTCCATCCACAAATTCTTCTCTTTCTTACCTTTCCTCCTTTTAGACACTCTACATACATCAATAGCAGCACCAACCACTCCATCTTTAAATTTATTCCATAAACTTTCAATCTCATTTCCTTCGTCTTCACTCTTGAATCGCCCAATCAAATTTTTCAGATATTCTTCTCTAACATCTTCTTCTTGCAATCTCTCCACTTTTATTCGTTTAAAAATGCTTAAATTATAAGTTGCTATCACTATATGGCGTCGGAAACTACTCGGGTGACACCGTCGAATATATGTACTCGAAATGCCATTCACCCATGGACAAAATTTCCGAAACTATAGGTCGAAATTCGACATAGAATTTCGCATGGAAATCCTGTTGCAACCTAGACGCTCACTAAGAACGTGTTTCCCCAAATTCCTACGGGATCAGGACTTATAAGCAACAGACAGACATTTACAACAAGATCTCTAAAACTATACGTCCGATTGGCTTGAAAATTGACATAAGCATTTTTTCGCAATCCAGACGCTCACTAATAACGGATTTCCCCAAATTCCCACGGGATTCGGCTATATATTCAATGAACAGACATTTACTACAAGAACCATAAAATAATTCGTCAGATTGGCTTGAAAGCAGACATAAGTATTTATTTCACGACATAGACGATCAATAAGAACGGGTTTCCACGAATTCACGCGGGATCGTGCCATGTATGCAAAAATACATTCATTTCGTGATCTCTAAAACCATTCGTACGATTGGCTTGAAATTCAGCATTTATATTCTTTTCGCGACGTAGACTGTAATTAGGAACTAAGAACACGGAATTAAGAACCACGCGGGTAACATCTATGAGCAAAATATCTCTTAATGATTCTTGATTTTTTTACAATAATCCTGTAGATCAACTTGATATTTAGCAAGTTGATTTCGTCATAATTCCACGTATTAGGAAAATACGCGAGTAACATAACTACAATATGGTTATGTACATTTGGCCGTGACATTGATACAAGTTCACACTTCGAAGACATGCAAATTACTTATAACGCCATCTTCCCAAAGCATTGTAAACTTTCATATGAGAGTTGTTTACAATAATTATTAGATGTCGCGCTTTACAAAAATAATATAATGATTTAATGATATTTGGTAAATATATTACACGATTTAAAAGTATATCTTTATAAAACAAGCAACATAACGACGTTTTAAAACTGCAAATAGATATAAACTAAAAGTTGTTAGATTACACACAATTATACTCATAGCTAATTACATTATGAACGTAAATACTAACACAGAACACTACAAAATGAGAAATGAAGAAAGAATACTGTTTTAGAGGTATGGTACAAAAACACAATGAAATAAACCAAAATAACTGAATTTTATATACAATAAAGAAGTGTACCTGACTCTTCTTCCCTAATTTGGGTTGCATTATAAAATAAATAATAAGAAATATATAAAAACCCTTTCTCCTACAAAAGAGGAGAATGTACCCAGGAGTGGGACTTTAATGGGCTGCTACTTCGTCGTCAAGGTCGCGCTTCAACCGATGGACGTCCACTGCAGGACAGAGGTCTCACGTAATGATGTCCACAAGGCCCAATCTTGCGCCGCCTGGCTCCAGCGGCTACCGGCGACCCTCCTTATATCGTCGGTTTACCTTGTGGGGGGTCTTCCTATACTGCGCCGCCCGGTGCCGAGTTACCACTCCAGTACCTTCGGGCCCCAACGTCCATCGGTCCTTCGGACTATGTGCCCCGCCCATTGCCACTTCAGGTTCGCGATTGCTTCGGATCTCCTCATTGATCGCGTAGAATAGCCCTCTCCATCACACGCTGAGTGACTCTAAGCTTTCGTATGAGGCCCATAGTTACTACTTAATTGCTACTTACCTTCTTGTAAAAAATATACATCTTTTTAGGTATTTTCTCTAAAAGAAAGTTCTGTTAAGCTCAGAAGCAGCCAATTAACGTCTCGCTGCTGGGCACAAGCCTCCTCACTTATAGGAGCAGGGTTTTTAGAGCACTCACCACGTTGCCCTACTTTTTTTAATTCCTGGCTGGTTAGCTCTTGATTGTGACCACATTTGATGGTAAGTAATGATACAGTCAAAGATGGAAGGGTGCTAAGCTGGTAAGAGGCAATCTACCTCTTATGATTTCCACATAGTACCGGAACACATATCTCTTGCTTGGCGGTACGTCTTTGCTGGTAGGGTGGGAACTAGCCACAGCCGAAGCTCCCACTTTCGGGAATCGAATCGACCACCTCTACTAGCAAAACTTATGCCAACCACGAATTGCTCCGAGGATATCCAGGTTTCCTCACGTTTTTCTTAACCGAAAAGTAGAATGATTTATTGGAATGAAAAAACATGCACTTTCATTTCTTTATGTAAAGAGAAATGTAGTTTTCCCTTCCGGATTAAAATCTGCGATTTCTCTAATCAAGAATCTGCCTCTCACCACTAGACTATCATGACTAAAAACTTTAGTATTACCAAGTAATGCAATTTACATTCGTCTAGTGGTTACCATGTTTGAATACAGACATGGGGTCCTGGGTTCAAATTGTGTACTATGCCTGCTAATCCGCAGTGGAGCAGCGCGTTGGGTCTATGCTCTAAAAACCCTCTCTCACATGAATGAGGAGGCCTGTGTCCAGCAGTGGAACGTTAATGAGCTGCTACTTACCTTACAGTTTAAGTTATCTCAGGAACGAGATTTTTTACCTATATAATTAAAATAACACCTAGTATATAAATATTGACTGCCTCATTGGTTTAGTGGTCAGCTTGTTTGGCTATTGACTGAGGTTCTGGGTTCGAGTGCCGGGTCGGGACGATTCAAATAAGATAATGAGTTTTATGTTAAGATTTGCCCGAAGTTAGGTGGTCAGTGGCGCCTCCACCCCCCGTGCACGTTAATGGGAAAAGCTTCTATTCTGAGAGTGAGGAGCAATGGAACGTTACATACATACAAAGCATCACGCCTCATTCCCTTCGGGGTAGACAGAGACCACGTCCTTCCACTTGCCACGATCCTTGCATATCTCCTTCGCTTCTTTCATTCTCATTAAACCTTTCATACAAGTTCGTCTGTTTAGAGTACTCTTGACCTGTTAATTTAAGTGTCCTGGATTTGTACCAGGAATGTTCGCCTTGGTCTTCCCCTTCCAACTTACCCATTCGCTCTTGACTCATAAATCCTTTGTGTCAGTCTCCTTTCATTCATTCTCTCTACGTCCTCAAACCATCTGAACATACTTTTCTCAATTTTAGTCACTTCTTCTTTTATACCACAACGTTCTCTTGTCGCACTGTTTCTTACTTTATCACTCAGTTTCAAACCAATCTTAAAGTATAAAAAATAGGTTAGTAGCAGCCAATGAACGTCCCACTGCTGGCCACATTGCTTCTCACTCATAGGAGAGAGGGTTTTTAGAGCACAGTCTCACCACATTGCTCCACTGTGAATTGGCAGGTAGTCGTTAAGTGAAAGTACTCAAGTAAAGACACTTCTAACATTGGCTTTATAAAACAGAAACACACATTAATATGGTATTCCATTTATAGTTTATAAAAAAAGAAATCTTTTTACGTTTAATATCAATTGGGCGAATATTTTTAAGTATTTCTTATTATATATACATGATGTATGATCTAGAATGATTCTACAATCCGATTCTACAGCTGTGGTCGTTTGTACTTTATATTTTTCTTTACATTTCCATTTGAGTATTTATAAATCATTGCCAGATTAATCTATGTGTGTATTTCTACGATATTTTATTAAATATTCTACCATTAATCCAACAAATCCTAGATGAAATCGGTGATCATTAAAAACTATCGAGCTGTTCTCGAGTTATTAATGGTGTAACGACTTTATGATATTAAGATACATAATAAAATGTCCTGATTAAATGTGATTCTATTGTAATTTGCACATATGTATATAGGCTATATACTTGTATATATAGATGACATTCTATAGGTGACTTATCAGGAACTAAATTAATTTAAGGCTAGTTAAAATCAGACCAGATATTCCGAGGATTACAACATTAACAATTACATGGATAGAATAGGTAGAAAGATAGATTAGAAATTTGATATTTTCGTATAAGAAATATCACTTTCACTTTACACTATAATTTAGATATATAGAGATACATTTCACTATAATTTAGATTTCCCGGCTTTTAGAAAATATTTATTGAAAATGACAAAATGTAAAAATTAAGGTATTGACTGAAATCTTTTCTTCTTATTTGTAATTTTTGGTAAACTAAATAATAATAATAATACTCTTTTAAAATGAAATTCTTAAGGATTCTTTTAAGATGATTTAATTTTATATCTATTGAAATGACTGAGTATACTTTGAAAAAAAAAGTGACACGATAATGGTGCGTTGAGATGTGTTATTTTAATTATGAAATATTTGCATGCTAAATAAATATTAATGTGTAAGAAGAACTCATGTACCCATGTTCAAGCAAATAAAAATTCATTTCATTTCATTTCAAGAATCTTGGGCATTTGGGATTTGGAGACAAGAACCGCGTAATTCCAGATGCCTTTTTTTCCAGATTGAGAAAAGTAGCGTAAGTTACTCCTTATAATATCAATCTGTCAATGATAGCCCTGTCAAAATTAGGCTAGCAGTTTCTTAGATTATTCAGAACAAACAAATATATTTAAATATACATAAATAGCATATACACTTTCAAATGCTGTTAATTTGAAAGTACAAACGGACATATCAATGTTATTTTATATGAATACATAATTTTCTACGTCCATATCATCTTAACAATCATTTCGAAATCACAAACAGACGCTTATATTTCATTTATATGTATATATGATAACAACGCGTATAAACATATTGATGTTGTTGCAAAACATAAATGTTTCAAACGTTACAAAAGAAAAGCTGATGAAAGAGATGCGAAAATTAGACTTTTCTGAAGGCCTTCTTTCGGATGTGTTGCTTAATTCCCGTCTCTTGTAGAATATCATGAATACAACATACAATTGCTTTCCGGTAACATCGTCCGCCTATGAAATTTGGCTTTTGAAGGAATAGGTACTTCTTTAGGCATACTTTGATTTATGGAATAGGCTGATGAATGCGTGACCAGAGCGCTACAAAAGTATCGGTCAGCCCAGCGGTATCTATTAACATAATTCGCTGGAGGGATCCTATCCTTATCCAAAATGCTCGCCTGCAAAAGGGATTGAAGTACAGTGCAGCCTCCTTCTAGGAGACTGTTATTACACTGAAGAAGACACATGAGAGGCAGAGGAAGGATACTGTGAACGCTCCTTTATTCCAGCGCAGGAGATGAGGAGCTAGGAGGCGTAAAATTACGCTTCACCTAACTTCTTATTAAGTTTCCCAGAGGAATCTTCCAGAGTACCAGACTAAATTGCGTCTACCAATACTCTAGTGCTCTACTTATGGATGTGGAGGGTATCGCTGGGTCTTAGTAGATATTCTGGCTTGCCAGCGAGTCCCACACTCACGATAGATTTTCCAGTCTTAAAAAAAGGATTTCCTACCCCCTGAAAATTGAGGCCGCAAGTAACAAAAGTGGCATCCACGTACCAATAACTGCAAAGTTGGTTAGACCCCCCACCAGGTGGATAGATGACCTGAAACAGGGTTGCCGGAAGCCGATGGTTACCTACGGCACAAGGTCGTGAATTATGTGGAAGAGACCTTTTTCCAGCAGTGGATAACGATGATGACCTCCCACTCGTTCAAGAGTGAATAACTTGAGCACATGCGAGTCTATTACCTTCCTTAGATATGACAGCCGTTTTTTTCCAACTAATTATGATTTTAGATACAAAAAACTAAGAATTATATATTTTTACTAAGGCTTACCAATTAAAACTTTGTTTCTTATCTAAATTACATCGATTTTCGTTTTGTATGTCTCTAAATTATATTTACATAAAACTAAATCTAATTAACACAGCATGAAATTATAACAAATATTTAAATTAGAAAAAGAAACTTAAAAACTAAGCTATTATAATTGTATACAAGTATCACTTAAACAGAAAAGTTTAAAATATTGTTGTGTTTAAGTTTTGAATAGACTCATTAATAAAATAACCATTGTGATGGTGGAAAATGTAGTTTTTAATACACTCTCTTTAGAAAAATAGTGACACAATTCAAATTTCACGACACATTACATAACTTTTTTATTCTTTCTGAAATATATCGATATTTGAATGAAGGGTATTGGTAATCGATATCCATTGTGAAGTGTATTTCAAATTAATACTTTACAGACATGGGGAGAAAAATGGGAAGTTCTCGCCCGCGTAATTTCGAAAGCGCGGGTAAGGATGGCCCATTTTTCTCCCGCGGTGAATGTACGATTTTTTTTATGATGAAAAATTGAACTCGCTTGTCTGAAAGCCTTTGATACTTCGATAAACAAGTTGCCAGGTGGAAAACCAACCAGCAGAGAACGAGATACTTTTGTCCCTCATAAATAGGCTGAAAAAGTCGATAAGATAAAACAAAAACCTTCATCATTTCTACCCATCAAATAACTCGAAATAAAAACATGTTAAAACCACTGTCTTCTCACATTTACTTTATTAGTCATTTTTTACAATGGCTTTTATTTTAAATTAGCAATTAAGCGCTTTATACGATAAATAAATCATAATTTGATATAAAATGAATAGTCGCTAATAACTTTTTATTATATTAACAGGTAAAATACAAACAATTCTTATTAGAATATTAACTTTTCACTGATCATAATAGAAGTCAATTTGTTCTGACGCAATAGTGTACTTACGACCTTTTGGAATGGTTTGGTAATACACTACATCATTGCAACTCTTTAAACGTAATGTACAACTAACAACAATGAGTAAAAGTAAAAGTTAAAAAAATATTAATGTACGGTAAGTTAAGGTAACTTATGTACTAAAACAAAAATGAAGATGGGCTGGCCATATCGTGGAACGACCCAAAGAGAAAGAGAAGCCGAGGAAGACCGAGTCTAATGGGAAGACGACTTCAGAAAGACAGCCGGTCCAAACTGGAGTGACCTAGCCCAAGATAGGAAGGCATGAACGTCTTTGGAGGAAGCCTATACCCAATTAGAGGTTCTAGCTGGCAAAAGCACTCCTGTTAACTAACATATGTGGGACTCCCTGAAAGATCAGAATACCCACTAAAACCCAGCGGAACCCTCGACATCCCTGAGTGGAGAACCAGATGTACACAATCTACTCTGGTACCCCGAATGTAGCCTCCTCATCTCAATAGTTTATGGAGGGGGAAGAAGATGGGCAAATCTACGCATTCTGCTTCTCCGCGTCTTCCGTCGGATAGGTCGAGCTCCGATAACATTCTGTCTCGCCCTCTCCGATTCAGCGACATTACGGATTCACAGAAGGTAGCGACTGTCCTCCGGCCCGTCTCGTTAGCAAGCATTGCGCCAACTATGCTCATCAACGAGAGGTTCCCTCCAAACACTGCTTCGTTACATTTATACATTTATATTTAAAAGTTTCTAAATACCCTCATATTGTCAAAAATTTTTGTAAAAAGCAAAAAATAAATGGCTTATTTATTTATTCATGTGTCTATAGAAGAGAGGGTCTTTATTATATTGGAAAACTTGATGTAAGTCCATAAAAATATTGACTTTTTCACGAAAAAAGCGAATGCACTTCTTATAACTTTAGAAGTAAAAAAAAAGTTGCTATATATTCTAGTAGGCTGCATAAAATTGAGGCTGTATACGTTTCTATAACAACTCCCAGAAGTTACAAAGATGTATCTTAATAAATTTAAATCTTTTATTAAAAGAAGACTAATTGAGAAATCATTCTATAATAAGGTATAAGGACTAAGTACTAAGAAGATAAAAAAGTGTAGGAGTACATTAATTGCTCTAATCTAATTAAAAAGATAAATTGTAATGACCATGACAAATAAAACGTACACACGAGTTAATTTGTTGTGGTCTCTTCTCAGGACAGTGCGCAAAGGAACCCTCGTAACTTTAGATCGTAACTCGTTCTTTAATATCATCATCAGGCATACATTGAAATATGATATGATAGTAAGATGTTGACCATAGCTATTATGATTATTTCGCGGTGGGACCACTGAAGCAGCTGATGCACTTCGACCCTTGTGGATTTGTACGCGCCCCATCCTATAATCTCCCGTAAATGTACTCAAAAACCCATTCCAAAGGTCTGAGAGTAGGCTTTAAGTTGGAGCCGTTAAAGTCATCTGGTTGCAGATAGGCCACTCCCAAAGACTTATTCGTATCCTAGCTAAGCCATTGCATTAGCACAGTAGGTGCCTTATTGTCTCTTCTTCCGCATTGCAGGCTCTGCAAGTAGAGTCTTCCGTAATGCCCATGGTTTTCAACATAGCCTTTGTACTGTAGTGGCCCGTTGGAATTGCCACTGCATAACTTACCTGTCTTCTACTTAAGTATTTGAAGCCTTCCGCGAAACCTGGTTTTACTGCATCCAAGAACGTTTTGGACTGCCTTAGACCCATATAATCGTGCCATTCCGCCAATTCGCTTTTGCTGGCATATTTTGATAATGCAACATTTATCACGCACGGTGCTATTGCTATACAGGGTGCAAGACCTATGAACCCTCTGCTCGATCCAGATTATCCGCTTACTCGTTGCCCTTTATACCTTCGTGACTTGGTGCCCATACAAGCCTTACCGTATTGTTCTATCCAAGACAGTTAAGGTTCTCACTTATTCCAGCACTAGGCCAGATTTTGCTTGTGTCAAGTGCTTTTAGTGCCGCCTGGCTTTCGCTGAGTACGATTATTTTCCTACCAATGACTTTGCGGTGACCATAGCTAACTTCAGGGTGTCGGTTTTTTTGTGACGGTGTGCGGACGCATCATAAAACGGAAATTTTGACTAGAGTGCTGTATAGGGCTACTAGAATAAAGATTTTTTGAATTTCAATTCAGTTTTCAACAACCGAAAAGCAAAAGGATGAATTGCAAAGAGCAATGCTTAAGTTCCTTTATGTAAAGAGACACTTTAGGGTCAAACCCGCGACTTCCCTGAGCGAGAATCCAGGCATCTCCCCATTGGCCTATTGATAACGCTCGTGGTGATTTTTTTTTAATTATATTAATATTTTGAACTAGCAATGCCCCGCGCTTTCATCCACGTAGATACCGATCTCTTGGCAGTAGAAAGACATGCCAATAACATGGTATATTGCAAACTAAATTACTACATTACTTGCTTTAGTTTGACATTTTAAAATTCGTTATAACTTTTGTATGGAATGTCCGATTAAAGCATAAGGATTAATAAATTTTCGGCATTTTTATTATCTTTTTCGCGGACTTTTTTGTAGATATTAATACGTTCTATAATATTGTAGAACATTGTTTTGTTCTATCATCAATAGTTTCCGCAACGCACGCGATGGCAGAGATTTTGTTTCACATCTTGGGTTACATTAATGCATTTTTATTAGGGATTCCTATTTTTTTTTTTTTTTAAGTATTATATACTACGTCACTATGTAACTCAGCGAAAATGTTACTTGCAACAGTGAAAAAATTTGTGAAATCGGTCTAGGAGTAGTTTTTTAAAACATTATAAGCATACAAAAACACAAAGGTTTCCCCTTTATATTAGTTTAGATCATGTTATAATGACAGTTATGTTATGATAATAAGTAAAGGCAAAAAGGATTTATGAGTCAAGAGTGAATGGGAAAGTGGGAAGGAGAAGACCCAATCCAGGACATTTTAAATAAGGGCCAGGTCAAGAGTACTCTAAACCGACGAACTTGTATGAAAGGTTTAATGAGAATGAAAGAAGCGAAGGAGATATGCAAGGATCGTGGCAAGTGGAAGGACGTGGTCTCTGCCTACCCCGAAGGGAATGAGGCGTGATGCAATATATGTATGTATGTATGTATGTAGAGATGAGAGTGTTGAGAAGTATGAGTGGATTGAAATTGAGTGACAAAGTGAGAAATAGTGTGATAAGAGAACGTTGTGGTATAGAAGATGTAGTGACTAAAATTGATAAAGTTATGCTTAGATGGTTTGGACAATTAGAGAGAATGAATAAAATGAAAGGAGACTCACAATTTATGAGTCAAGAGTGAATGGGAAAGTTGGAAAGTTCCTGGACCAAATCCATAACATTTAAAAAAAGGGCCAGGTCGAGAGGACTCTAAACCAACAAAATTGTATGAAAGGTTTAATGAGAATAAAAGAAGTGAAGGAGATATGCAAGGATCGTGGCAAGTGGAAGGACGTTATCTCTGCCTACCCTGAAGGGAATAAGGCGTGATAATTAAACATTTTATACAACCATTTCTATTTTGTCTGAATCTAAATTGGCTTTGGCTCAACCATGAAAGGTATATTACCTCGTACCAGATACGAGCTTCCATCTTAGACAGTATCATCACTTAACATCAGGCGAGATCACAAAGCGCAACAAAAATAATGAATCGTAGCGAATTTGTATTAGATAAATGCGTAACAAACGAACAATTGTTGCGGTAATATCAACTTTTTGCGGATTGTAATAGAACGCAATTTATTCTGACGCAATGGTGTACTTACGACCTTGTGTTACGTGGGGAGGGACGGCGACGATTGGTCAGAGAACCGCGCGAGATTCAATTGCAGTTCTACAAGCGACGCGCGCGCACTTTCCAAGCTTTCGCTTTTGTCCGAGATGACTGGATATATTTATGTATAAATAATCTTTTGGAGAAATGTATTCTGTTGATAAAACAATTCGGTAATTTTCCTATTCATCTATCTAAATATTTTATTTAATTTATTTCTAAAATATTTGCCTTCAATAACTTAAATTAAAAATAAACATATTAGTGTTCTAATAAAATCGGATACTTTTACCTTAATATAAATACAAACTCAGATCTCAGATCCTAATGATAATATTTTATTTTAATAAAATAATAATTTAGAATAAGTATTTCTTTTGAAATTGTAATTGTTAATAAATTTTTGTCTTTTTTTTTACAGGTGACAGCTTGCACGCTGCAAATTGTTACCGAGTAGAAATTGAACTAGTGTTGTGAAGTGTGTGATAAAGTGTTTATAAACTCCGAGTGTATAGTGTTTGACTTTATCCAAAATGTCCGGTTTCGTTAAAATCGCTATCGATGATTACTATTCGGACAACAACTGGACGACGATCATCAATAAATATTGGATGCTTGCGGAAAGAGTATCAGGTTAGTCCACGTTCATTAAAATGCAATACCTACTAATGTACACAGATGTCTCCATTATATTAATGTATACATAAAATCCTTTTACAAAGATATATTGTGAAGTTGAAAATTATTTAAGCGATAGAAATTGGAGTTTATACATAGAAGCGAAATATTACACGTTGTATCATACAAAACTATATTTAAATGAATAACAGCTGAGTTTTTTGGCGGTTTCTCCTCAGCAGAATCAACTTTCCGAACCAGTGGTAGATTTGCTACTTGGACAGACAGATTTAAAAGTATTTTTTGAGCCTACTTGAATATAGAATATTTTGATTTCGATTGATCCAGGGCTTAAATTTCAATAAAATCGCAAATTCAAGGCTTGAAAGCGATAAGGCCGCCTATTGGGCGACACCAATTGATTAGTTTTATGTTATCTTTTTTATGTATTTTTTCTATTAATATAAAATAAATCAAGGAAGTATTTGCCTGTGATCTGTTAATGAAATACACAGAATAAATCACTTTTAATATTTTTTCATTGCCTTTCTACATCCGTATTGCTAAAGAATTATTAAGAAAATATTTATTTTTGTAAACGTATCCGGTTTTGAATCAGATATATAAAATGAAATAGCGATTTTGTGAACTTAAATTACACTGAGTTAAATGTTTGTTTCAAAAAATTAAGCAATTTAATATACAAAATACACGGTATCGATTTTTAAATAATCTTAGCTTCTTTTATACCCCTGAAATTCCCACGGGAACGGGAAATTCTACTAATGTCTAATGCAAATATAATGGACTTTCTTACAAAGTACATGTGTACTTTGTAAATGACATGTGTCAGAAGTGACACTTCTTTGAAAAACTAATTTTTATAAATGCAAAACTTTCAATTTCCGAGACTTGAAGGGAGGGAAAAAGGAAGATGTGTTAGGAATTTAATGAATTTAATTGTCATTAAAATATTAATTGTGTCGCAAATAAATACAAATAATTTAGTTAAATCTCAAATGACGAATTGTACTTAAAAATGCCACGTGTTTTTTTGTCAATATTATTAAGATTTATATTTGATGAAAAATAGTATATTAAATGTTTAAATGAGAAGTGGCAAATTAAAATGCCACTTGTTATTTGTAAATATTAAAACTACCTACCTTCAGACGAATTAGATTAAAAACAGGCTGCACATCTTCGTGATTTCATCCGTAAAAACTCTCAGATGTGTAATTAACATTAGAGTTAACCACAGCAAATACCAAAGAAAACCATTATTCAGATAAATTGTAATTAAGTATACAGCATTTATAGCAATAAAATAATTACTTCCGTTTTAAACCACTCCATCGAATACTATCAAAGTGAAATGCAATTAAATTGAAATGACAAATAACACTTTGATTTGATTTCCGATCTAATATTTTAATATTGCTTTCATTATATTTATTGAGGATTGAATTTCATATTGACCAATAAGTCACTGTTTAGTTTCTATAATAACCTCACAAAAAACTAAAGAGATGACAAGGCCGTTTGTTGTACGTGAATACGTCTTGTAACGGGACTTCCCCCTCCGCCGCACATGATGTGTTACAATCTTTACTTATCATCATAAATTCATTGATCTTTCATCTATCCAGTGGTGTAACTGAATTTCTGATGAAGGTCATAGTATTGTAGCTACAACACCAAACTGTAACCCCTGATTTTGTTATTAATCTTTTTTTTAACTCCCTATGGATACGATTATTAAGACGTATTCACGTCAAAAATTATTAAGCTATATAATTGATAATTCATATTATAATTTGAAGGATATTTGAGACAATAAAAATGTATTTAATTTAATTTAATTGAAGGTCACTTAATTGAGACGATACAAAAACCATGGGAGTGAATGAATTGCTTCAACTTGAATTAATTAAATTGTTATAACATTGTAATGATGATGATAAGGATAGCCCAGTTGAGTTTCTTGTGGATTTTATTCAGATCTGAATGCAAAGGAATCGTATATTAAAAGAAACTGAGTAGATGTGACCAAATAATTTAAATTAGTATAAAACTCTTTTTTGCGTTGTCCAATTGGCTTCAAATTGTGCAAAATTATTATTTATGAAGTAAATTTATTTAATTTAGGTAACTAACTGATCCACATAACTGTACATTTAAATGTTCTGCCAACTGGAACTCAACGTACAGCCGATTTGTAAATCTCTGATATCTTCTAAGATATCCATTTTAACAAAATGTTGTTAAGGACAGTTTTGATTTAGATGAGATATACAATGTATATAATGTATTTAATTGGATAATGAATAATACTGTATTGTATAAAAATGCTTGGTAAATGACACGCTTCTTTTGTAATTTGTAAAAGATAAAAGTGGATACTGTGGGTTATCCTTTAGAGATAAACATATACCATCGTGGATTAATTTTTGGGTCCTTTCAAGATATACAATTCCTTGGTACAAAAATTTGATCTATCACGTAAGGTTTAGCCAGCGTTTGCAATTTAAGAGCACAATAATATCTTTGTGACATTACAATACAAATCTTTAAATTTTTCGTCTTTTCTGTATTGTAATATATATGTATTATACATATAAACGTTCCCCTTGAATCACTCTATCTATTTCTAAAAACTGCATTAAAATCCGTTGAGTAATTTATAATAAATAAATTAACGGACAGCGTAAGCTACTTCATTTTATAACTTGTCAGATAATAAATGGCAAGAAAGCCGAAAATATTTCATGGAAAGGTATAACGCGAGTAAAAACACGAGTAAAAGCTAGTAGTAATAGTATTTAAATATTCAATTATGGCTGACAATAGCACAGAGTTTATTGTTATGCCAAATCAGATACGAAGTCATAGAATATTTCGCACCTTTCATTTTTCATCTTACACTTTTGAATTTAAAAAGAAAGTGATAATATATTCACATAATACAGTCTAATATGCATCTGAATACCAATGGAAAGGAAGGAGAACTCTTTGGTAATTGAATATAAGCTTGTGACCGCGACTTCGGCTGCCTATAATTGGTATTTACTAGATAAATATAGTAGGTGTCTAGGTTTCATTGAGTAACGCATATTTCTTTATAAAAAAAGAAAGAAAGACATAGAGAAAGAGAGTGGCAAAACACTATATTGCAGACATTAACCACAACTTTGGCTGCTATTAATGAGGATATACTAGATTAAGCTATTTGGTATTTATTTTAAACGGAGATAGAGAGACCAAGAAAGAGAGTGTGAGAATACATTATATTGCAGACACATTTGGTAACCAAGACTTCTGCTGCCTTAAATCAGTATTAAATCCCATTAAATAACAGAGGGAAAGACAGAGATGGAGTGAGAAAACTTTATGTGGTAGACAATCACACAAAATATATAGAAATTTGGTAAATTTACAACTAGCTGTTAACCACGACTTCGGCTGCATTTCATTATGTATTGAAGGTAAAACTAGGTATCTAGATTTACTTTAAATGACAAATGTTTCTTTGAAAACGAGGGAGAGAGAGAATGTTATATTATATATATATTTTTGCTTATTTATATTTAATCTATTATATATACTGTATTTATTATTATATTTATGGGTCAACATATATATATGTCGGAGAATAAGACAAAACCGAGAAGCATTAAGCACAGGGGCGTAGGGTTCTCCGCCGACATCGATATTAATTGGATTCATTATTTAATTTCTTATTCTGTGGGCGTTCATGGGTATTGTTGGTGCAATCAAACAAACAAACTTTATTAATTAACTCGGTTTATGATGTCCATCACTTATGTTCCCGACATCAATTTACACAAACTCATTAACACTAATAGCTAGGAACGCGGCATTTCCAATAGTCGACCACTCCGGCCGACCGCCGCTCGAGAACTGCCGAGAGACGGGCCGGACTGCTACTTATTGACTCTGCCCTCACGCCGACACAAAGATGGCGCCAGCGTTCCACAGACTATTACACACGGACTAGCGATCCATAGACTCTTGCACTCCGACATATATATATATATATATATATTATAGTTATTTGTATGTAGGTCTATAGATATACACCACCCACCACCGCCTATTGCACTCTGTGTTGTATTAGCTGTATATTTGTTTTTATTTTGTAATATTGTGGTGTACAAAAGTAATAATAATTATAAAAAACTTAAGTAGAAATTTGGTAAATTGAATACTGGTTAACCACGACTTCGGCTGCCTGAAATTAGTATTTACTGGGTAAAGCTAGGTATCTAGATTACATTCAATAACTCATATTAGTTTGAAAGGGAGAGAGAGAGAACGTTGTATTCCACACAAAGATATGCAGACGCTAAAAAAGAACCAGATTATAACCAGACATTAAACCTCTAATTTCTCTTCAATTTTTCATCAGACTATGAATTGTTTACGTCCTTTTGAGCTTAACTAGAATATCTCCTACACTAATCGCTAATCGCAAAATGAGATTTAATGCCTTCAGCAGAACAGTAAACCTAGTTTCTTACATCACATTATGCAAATGTGTTAAAACCTAGTGATTTGATTCAACTCGATGAGGTTAAGAAAGTATATATATTTCGTGAGTTTCCGTTGAAGGCTAAGGTAATTTTGTCAGTAATACAATGATTTTCCTTGACGGTTAATGCTGGTTATAATGACACCAACCAGAACAATGTAATTAACTGTACTCGTCATAACACAAATAAAGTTTGATGTAATACTATAATAAATTTTAGCTGGAAAAGCTTCAGGGTTCGAGCACTGGAGGCTTCGGCCGTGACTAGTTACCACCCTACCAGCAAAGACTGCCACTGAGCCGATGAAATTGCGGTGTAAAAACCATAATAGGAAAATAAAGTCGTTTATCGTGCTTAAAATATATCATCACTTCCCATCAGGTGTGATTAAAGTCAAACACATGTTAGCAATAAAATAAATCATAGTAACGAGGATACCTTCGCGCCCTGTTCTAAGATTAACCCACTTAAACCTCAGTACCGGTTTTACCGTCATAATTACAGGTCTTATTGCAAAAGCAATAATCCTATTCCACTTAAGCCAGGGATCGCCAACCAGCCGCCCGTAAGACATTACGACGAGGCCCGGAGGCATAGATGTAAAAGTTACAATAATTATGGTTAAATGTGAAAAAAAATGTCATCATAAGATCAAATATGGTCCTCACGAATATGCTCATAACATTCTTGTCGCACACCGATACGCTCATAACATTCGTGTCCCGCACGAATATGCTCATAACATTCTTGTCCCACACCAATACGCTCATAACATTCGTGTCCCGCACCAATACGCTCATAACATCCGGGTCCTGAACTATAATATGCTCATAACATTCTTGTCCCACACCAATACGCTCATAACATTCTTGTCCCGCACCAATACGCTCATAACATCCGGGTCCCGAACTATAATATGCTCATAACATTCGTGTCTCACACCAATACGCTCATAACATTCGTGTCTCGAACCAATACGCTCATAACATTCGTGTCTCGCACCAATACGCTCATAACATTATCTCCACAGACACAATCAAGGTGCCAAAATCCTTCATCAAAAGCTCGCCCTGATGTACGGTCTTCTTGATATGAGACTGCCTTATTATAGTTACCAGCCGAACGCGATGGTGTCCGACTCTACTGCGACCGATCCATTATCACGGACAGGGCCATACTGGACAACAAGCCTGATATCGTGATAATGGACCGGGCACCGTCTCGGTTGTTCTTAGTGGATATCACGATCCTGTATGACGAGAATCTCGTGCGAGCTGAGACGGAGAAAAAGCGCAAATATCTGGACCTGGCGCACGAGATTACCGCTATGTAACCACTAAACCATCCCAATCGTAATATCTGCGAATGGTCTGATCTCAGGCAGTCTCTCTCACCATCTGAGACGACTGGGGTTCTGTGGCAGTTCGCGCGCAGCAAGGACGCAAGAGGCGGTATTGCTAGGCTAGGATAGTCCGGCGGTTTCTCAGCCTATAGCCCTGAACCCCGGCCGTCTGGTCTCCCTGCCAGGGTGTATCCTCCGCCCGTCATATTTATTTATATAAATGATTACGTATTATTTTATATCTATATAAGTAATATAAATATTATATATATTATCGTAAGCTGACGTGAGTGTAAAAGTAATAATAATAATAATAAAAGTCTTCATTGACAATCTAAAGTTAAATTAGTCATATATGTAGACGACACTGGTAGTCAGGATTACCTTGCGTTAGGCAAAGGTCTCCCCCAAAATGCTCCTATTTCTCCGCCATGTGACTCCTAGAGCGTCCCTTATATCGGCGTCCCTCTTTCCTTCCCTAGAGTACCACTCTGTGGTATCAGTAACCCCATTTTCTTGTTTCTTCCTCGCTACGTGATGCACCTATTTTTGTTTTTTAATAAAATGGATGACATCTATAGTCTCAGTCATTTATAAATATTTTGTAGGGTCACTTCATCTTTATCTTCTTACATTCTATTTTCTTTTCTATTTTATTTTCTTCTTCTTATATTCAGCATACTGATCTCTAAATTATGTTGTCGTTACACGTCTATGGCCCTCACCAATATGCTCATAATATTTGTGACCATCTATAAGAAAATTTTGCCGACTCGTGCTTTAAGCAATCATCCGTACTTTAAAACAAAGTCCACTGCAGAGTCTCTCTGTCTGTTCGCATGAGCCACTGAAGAATTTCTTCGTGAAAGGGATTCATGAGAAAGGTTTATGTGTATAATTTCTATAATATAATATAATTGTGAAAAGTGTCGAAAGCTTTTATCGAAACCTTATCAATTAGATATATACCAAAACTATATCTATTAGTGATTTTTCTGGATATATCATGTGTTCTCTTTCCGATTCCCATTCCTATTAAATTTGATTAAGTTCCTGTGTAAAATACGAAGCCATAATCAAGGCAAAAGAGAAAACATCACATCTTTCCTGTCCGCGCAAAAATGTATTTCCGCGAAAGTTATTTGACCTATTCGACACGGGCTTGTCAAAAATGTACGTTACAAAATGCTTCTTGACCTTTAAAATGAGTTGTTTTTTTAAGTTATCACTAAATATTGTTATAAATATTAGCATTGCTTCGATATCTGATATTAAGTAAATGCCTGTTTTTCCTGTTCCTGTGAAAAATACAGGAGAGAAAGTAATCACGAAATCGGTTCAATAGTTAACAAATTAAGTCGAAAAAAATAAATATAAGAATTTTTGTTAAAAAATCTTTTATCTTGTAAAGGAATAATCAAAATCTGTTCGCCAATCTTTGAAGTTATCCGATACATAAGCATAACAGAAAAATGAATAACTCACTACTTTACTTTACTTACCTTCTTGAAACTAAGAATTTTTCAATTCCTGTAGAGTATATTTAAATTTGAAAATATTGGACATTCTGTAAAATCTGTATATTGATTAGATTATGGTTCTGAGACATGGTCGCTGACTATGGGCCTCATGCGGAAGCTCAGAGTCACTCAGCGTGCGATGGAGAGGGCTATGCTCGGAGTTTCTCTACGTGATCGAATTAGAAATGAAGAGATCCGTAGTAGAACCAGAGTCACCGACATAGTCCTGCGAATCGCGAACCTGAAGTGGCAATGGGCAGGGCACATAGTCCGAAGGACCGATGGACGTTGGGGGCCAAAGGTGCTGGAGTGGCGACCCCGCACCGGACGGCGCAGTGTAGGGAGACCCCCCACAAGGTGGACCGACGACATAAAGAGGGTCGCCGGTAGCCGCTGGAGCCAGGCGGCACAAGATCGGGCCTTGTGGACGTCATTACGTGAGACCTATGTCCAGCAGTGGACGTCCATCGGTTGAAGCGACGACGATGAATGTGTGTATCTAATAATCTGAAAGGAAATTATTGGAGACTAAGTAAAAATAAAACTATTATGTTAACGAAGATAAATCTATAGTCCGACTTAGCAGACTTTCCATTGCCACGAGATCGGTATCTACGCGGATGAAACCAAGGAGCATTGCTAGTAAATAATATTTATTTCTTAATACTATAATAAATAACATTGACGTATATGTTAACTATACTTTGACAAATATTCTGTCTATCTATCTATCTGGAGAAATATCTTCGTTCGGTCGTAAGTAGTTTCAAACCCTGCATTTTATTTTTAATGTTGGGAAATCCTCGTGGATACCTGGAATACTCGGGAGGATGTTCCAGGGTTTGCCGGACTCATATCGACTAAAACCCAGCGGTGCTCCTACATCACTCGGAGACGGGTCACGAGAACGCGACTGACAGACATTCGCAACCCCGCCAGCGATGTGCCTGTTTAGGCCCAACTCGGTCAACGACCAAAACTTACTCCGAAGGGGAATTGCCTGGAGCACCAAGCTGCCAACCACCTCGCGGGACCTCTCTTTGTTGGGCAACGGACCCCGCTTCCGTTACCCAATGGTCACCACTAAGGAGGGAGACGGTATCATGGGATGTCGATGCTGATAAATGACGGTGCTTGGACGGAGGTGGTCTGCTTTTGCGAAACCGTCTTGGTTAAAAAGGAGACCGCCGAGCGAGCGCGAGAGAGGTCCGATCCCTCACGGAGACGAAGACGCAGGGGCAGAATGGTTGCATAGCAGTCGTTCAACGCTTCATCAAGAGGGGTTGCGAACAGCGAGAGTGTGGGCCCGCACCGTTCTCCAGGAGGAATGTAGCTTACGTGGCCTTAAGCTACATTGCAGTCAGACCACGGGATGTGTATGTTATCGCACAATGGCGGCAGCAGACGAAAGTTCCTACGGACATCCTGGTGCCACCTTACATGTGCCGAGGAAAGCCACCGACGGGGGTTTTAGTGGGTATAATCCTACATCACCTGGCCTATCCCCCAAGAGGCCAGGTATGTTTAGAAGATTTCCCCGTGGAAAAAAAAGGAGGGAGACGGCGATCGTGGGACTCTCGCCTCATGGCCTTCTCCTGCGAACGGTCGAACTGGTCACGTTCACCCTCCTCAACCGTTTCGCCATCTCCTTCCGCGTCATGACATCCCCGCAGAAGGAGAGCGTAGCACACCATGCTCCCTCGCTGCTTACCATCATTCTAATGACGGTGGGGTGCGACAGAACCGCACCAGTAACCGCCACGAGCGCGGCTTGCTGAACAGTCCAGGCTGGGCACACCTCGGTTTGAACCCTACATAGTTGAGTATTAACATAGCTAGAGGATAATTTTGTTTACGGATGAAACGGGTGATTAGAATCACGAAGATGTGCAGCGTTGATGCTAATTCGTTTATAGGTTAGGTAGTTTTAATATTTACAAAAATAACGTTTGCCATTTTAATTTATGTTTCATAACTTTATATTTCTAATATTGACAACACGTGGCATTTTTTGTTATAATTCGTCATTTGAGATTTGAATAAATGATTTGTATTCATTTTCGACGCTTTTAATATTCTAATGACAATTAATCAACAAAAAAAGACAAAGAACGTTTCATTTCTGACATGTGTACTTTGTACGCACGTCCTTTTGATTTTTTTTTAAATATAATCACGTCAAGAGTTATAAAAGCGTGGGAATACATGAAAAACGACGCAATTTATTGAAATAAAACGATGTACATTGAGTATATGCCATTGTCATTTTAATTTAATAAAAAAGAATATTGCGACTTCAATTAAGTTTTCACATATATATTTTTTATGTTTTATTATAAAAATACTTACTTTACAATCCATTGCTTTTTTTTAAATTATTTGGACAAAGTTTACTTCCAATTAGATTCCTTATACTAAAGATCTTGAATAAATTAAAATGAAAGATAAAAACATTCCCGATAGAGTTTGTTGTGGGTCCTTCCCCAAAAAGGATATAAAGTTGCTCTCATAACGTAAGCTATAAGCTGTTCTTTAAGATCATCACTAATAACTTAGTATAACAACATCGTAGTCGTATGACGTAGTCATTATGGCAGAGACTCTAGATATCAATACAATGCTAGATGACCTCAGCAGAGTTTCTCGACAGGTGGGCCTGAAAATGAACATGGATAAGACGAAAATTATGTCTAATATCCATGTACCGCCTCAGTCATTGTTGAGAACTCATCTCGCGAAATTGTTGACGAGTACACATATCTGGAACATATAGTCCAGCTAGGTAGGTCCAAATTTGAGAAGGAGGTCAACCGCCGAATCCACCTCGGATGGGCAGCGTTGGGTAAACTATGGGACATCTTTTCATCCACATATCCTCAGTGCCTGAAGACCAAGATCTTCTAACAGTGCGTGTTGCCAGCGATTACATGTGGTTCCGAGACATAGCCGCTGACTATATGCCTAGGAAAAAGATTCAGCGGGCAATGAATAGGGCTATGCTCGGGGTTTCCCTATGTGATCCAATCGGAAATGAGGAGATCCGTAGAAGAACTAAAGTCACCGACGTAGCCTTCCGAATTGCAAAGCCTGACTGACAATGGGCAAGGCACATAGTTCGCAGAACCCATGGACGTGGAGCGATGACATCAGGCGGGTCGCCGGCAGCCGCTGGATACAAGCGGCGCAAGATCGGGCCCAGTGGAATTCATTAGGAGAGACCTTTGTCCAGCAGTGGACGTCCATTGATCTTATTAATAAGGGCTTACTCCATATTTGGCGAAAACTTATGTTACATAATTCATTGCCAAGGTAACAGCGATCTCTGAGAAGACTCCACGGGTAACCATATTCGTAACTGAGTTAAGCTAATATAATTTATTTACTTGTATTCATGTGGCCACCGCACATGGATGATACTGCGTGACCCTAAACAGGGTGCTGCACGGCAGCATCACCGTTAACAACTAATTTCAAGATGCCAACCTTCATCTGTCTATATTGTAGCGCATCTGGTAATGTAATCTTTCAGTGGCTATATCTACAAATGTTCCACAAGTGACCTCCGGACCTTTTCTTATCTAGTCTTGTCAGCCCTGACCTCACAAATGTAACTCTCTGACACTCCCGACCCAAAACCAACACCTCGTGTTTCACCGAGGCCCACTTTGCAAACACAGCCTCGATGGAACGTTCCAATGCTGTGACATTAAATCATCAATCAAATCACTTACCAATATATCTTCTACCACAACACTTATACTCACTGTAAACGAGTAACATAGTCCGCTCTCTATTCCTCCTCGTGGCGTAATGATAATTCATCTTCACCCTAAAATATGGCACTGCAAGTTTTTTTTATTTATTGGAATAAAGTTTTGTACAAATTATTATTAATATTATAACTAATAGACAAGCTGGATGTCTACTTAACCTATAATTTTATAAACCTCTATGTAATCTTTAGAAACTATAACGATTTTAACGAACGGTCTGGACCGATGCTGGCCTGTATTGCGTGGTATGATATAATTGAGTCCAATGAAATAGAATTTGTTTAAAACAAAGTTGTTGTCCTCAGATCCACGTGTCCAAGGATGGTTCCTGTTCGACACCCCACTGGCCACGCTGGTGATGGTGATAATATACCTCGCCTTCGTGATGGTGGCGGGGCCACAATGGATGACCAACAGAAAACCCTTCAGGATAAAGAACGTCTTAGTCGGTTACAACGCTGCGCAGGTTCTACTGTCTCTGTATATGTTTTATGAGGTACGTATAATGGATACCTACATAAATAAAGGTAAGGTAAATCTAGCTGTCATTCCTTTCAAAATTTAGACCATCACTAAATACGGATAGAGAACAACGAGGGGCATTTCGAATATATTTTATAACTTTTTTATGTTACGACCAATGTATCACTGAAGATACATTACAAATTACAGTGGGCGCCCCATATAAGTGGTCTATCGAACAGGCTCAGCTCCGCGGCTCACGCGGTTAAAAGAATTCGTCGTCTGACAGATGTTGATACTGCCAGACTGGTATATTTCAGATATTTTCCCAGCATTATGTCATACGGTACTCCACTTTGGGGTAATGCTGCTGATATAGATGCCATATTTGTGCTGCAGAAAAGGGCCGTTCGTGCGATTTACAATATGGGTCCAAGAGAGTCACTAAGAAACAACTTCAAGGCAGTTAACATAATGACAGTTCACTGCGTATATATATTAGAAAACTTGTTGTATGTACATAAAAACATTGACTCTTTTAATAAAAAGAGTGAATGTACATCATATAACTTACGAAACCAAAACAAACTTGTTATAAATTCTAGTAGGCTGCATAAGATTAACAACTCATTTAAGGGTAACTGTATACGTTTCTATAATAAACTCCCACAAGACGTTCTAAAGATGTCAATTAATAAATTCAAAGTCTTTGTTAAAAGAAAGTTGATAGAAAAATCGTATTATAAG
>JACTOM010000416.1:714286-748872 GCA_015832385.1 Elymnias hypermnestra | reverse complement strand
TGGGGTGAGCGGTTGTCTGATCCAAGCATTGAAGTCTCTCTATGAGGGTTCTAGTGCCTGTGTCAGAATAAACGGAGCGTACACGGAGTGGTTTCCTGTCGAAAGAGGTGTTCGACAGGGATGTGTTGCGTCACCATGGCTGTTCAACCTTTTCATGGATAAATGTTTGACAGATTTAAAAGAATGTATGTATGGGTTAAGAATGAATGAATTACTCATCAAATGTTTACTCTACGCTGATGATCAAGTAATACTTGCGTCATCCGCTAACGAGCTTCAGGAGATGCTAAATATTATGAATGAAGCTTTGAAAGGGAAAGGAATGAAAGTGAATGTAAACAAAACGAAAGTTATGCTTTTTGAAAGAGATGAATCTATGATGAATGGCAATATTTTGATAGATGGGGAACAAGTGGAAGAGGTGAAAGAATTTGTATACTTGGGATCTAAATTTACAAAAGGTGGAACATGTAAAAGTAATATTGAAAGGAGAGTTAATGCAGAGAATATGGTGAATGGTGCCCTGCGCGCCTTTATGAATAGCCAGATGGTGTCTTAAAGGGCCAGTCTGGCTGTGCATGCAGGGGTATTGGTGCCAACACTTATGTATGGTAGTGAAAGTTGGGTATGGCAGAAGAATCACAAAAGTAAAATAAACGCGGTAAAGATGAGAGCGTTGAGAAGTACGAGTGGATTAAAACTGAGTAACAGAGTAAGAAATAGTGTGATAAGAGAACGTTGTGGTATCAAAGAAGCTGTAGTGACTAAAATTGAGAAAAGTATGCTTAGATGGTTTGGGCATGTAGAGAGAATGAATGAAAGGAGACTGACAAAATGGATATATTAGCAAAGAGTGAATGCGAAAGTTGGAAGGGGAAGACCAAGGCGAACGTTCCTGGACCAAATCCAGGACATTTTAATTAAGGGCCAAGTCAAGAGTACTTTAAACCGACGAACTTGTATGAAAGGTTTAATGAGAATGAAAGAAGCGAAAGAGATGTGCAAGAATTGTGGCAAGTGGAAGGACGTGGTCTC
The DNA here is from genome assembly GCA_015832385.1 of Elymnias hypermnestra. NCBI lineage: Eukaryota > Metazoa > Arthropoda > Insecta > Lepidoptera > Nymphalidae > Elymnias > Elymnias hypermnestra. Next base: position 747,837 of record JACTOM010000416.1, on the reverse strand, counting down.
TGCCTACCCCGAAGGGAATAAGGCGTGATGTTAAACAGACAACTTTTAAATATGCGTGCTATATTTATCAACACGTATTGTACCAGCGTGGTGGGTCTTTATTTTATAAATCCTTTCTCATATAAGTTAGAAGACCTGTGTCCAGCTGTGGGACGATAATAGGCTGTTACTTTCTGTTTAAATAAAGTTTTATTAAAATCCCATAGGTTTTGCGTGAAACGATCAAATCTCTTTATAAAATATCATATATTATTAGCTTTTTTTTGGCGCTGAGAAATGCTTTTACTCACCCCTGGGTGGTAGTGTGGTACTAATAATACCCACTGAAACCCAGCTGAAAACCCTAGAAATGGAGTGGAGAGCCAGCTGTCTACAAAATCTACTTAAATCATAGCCTTATGTACTTATTTGGTGTATTATGCAAAGCTGTTACATACTAAAGCACCGTTAGAAGTTGTCCTACAGAATCGTAATGTCCATGTTTCTAAAACATGTCTCTCTCTTCCACAGCACTTAATGTCTGGATGGTGGGGTGACTACAGCCTTACATGTCAACCTGTTGACTACAGCGACAGCGACAAAGCAAGAAGAGTAAGTACTGTTGATACAGTTTATGAAAACTTGAATCTTTTGGGTAATGGCTAACTCTCCACGTATCACATCCATATAACAAAAAAGGTTTTACATTTGAGCGAAAGATTTTGAGTTTCACTCTCTGCGTCAATTGACTAGATTGCCATATAGATCTGAGTGCTGTCATGAAGTTATATCTTCTTCAGTCCCTCCAAATTGAGATACAATACCACTAAGATAACAAAACTGTTGCACTCGCCCTATTTGCTCTGAGGGAGAGAACCGATACTGATAGTAGTGCTGACGAGTTCTCTCCCTCGGTGCATTTCCTGGGTCTTGGGTTAATTGACGTTTAGGCCATGTTTAACGTCTCCTGTTTCAAGTTATTCGTTTGAATTGCATACCAGCCCTTCTGTGGCTCATCAGCGTAGTCTAGGTCATCTCTCTACTCAATACCGCGTAGCTTGCCATCGTTTGTTTTATACATTATGCCATCAAGGACTATCAGGAACAGCAAAGGCGACAGTAAACATCCCTGTCGAACACCAGATCTTTATATCCTTTTGAATTGGGCTAATAACTGATTTTTTTATCATTTTTTTTAATTACCTTCCAATGGATGCGATTTTAAAGACCACCACATTCATGGCTAACTTCATTCCGAAGGACTTATTATTTAGATATGGAAATTTTAATTTTTTTGCAGTTTACAAAGCGATTTTTTTTAATTCAATCGCTAACAGTATTAAAGATTTTGTAATATATATAAATCATGAAAATTAGACAACGGAAATACTGACAAAATTGTACACTTGTTTAAAAACTTGTTTTACGTTACATAAGCAATAAATACTTTTCTGTAAAAACAATCAGAAGATGTTCCAGAGATGTCACTTGATAAAATTTAAAACTTTATTTTCAAGAAGATAATTGAGCTACATTTACTTGGATAAAAAAGCTGTGAGTAAAAGTATTTCTCTAATCTTAATAGAATAAATGAAACACTAGCGTAATACTGATGATAAAATGGAACACCAAACTGAGATTTTTGTGGTTTCTTCTCGAAACATATCCCTCGTAACTTTACATCTTAGTCGTACATCACAAATAATAATAAAATGAACAAAGTCCCAACACATGGTTCAGGAGTGTGGGACTCGACAGGAGGGAGGAAACCTCTCAAGACCCACTAAAACCAGCGGAACCCTCTTCATTCATAAGTGAGGCACTAGGAGTTCAACTTTTTCACTCTTCCCTTGTGTTTTGGATGAGTGTGTGTGTGAGAGAGAGAGAATTCACTTTATTGTGCACCACAAGCATAAAATATATATGTCGAAGTGCAAGTGTCTGGGGATCGCTGGTCCGTGTGTAATAGTCTGTGGAACGCTAGCGCCATCTTTGTGTCGGCAGAGTCAATAAGTGGCGGTCCGGCCCGTCTCTCGGGAGTTCTCGAGCGGCGGTCGGCCGAAGTGGTCGACTATTGAAACTGCGTTCCTAGCTATTATTCTTAATAAATTTGTGTAAATTGATATCGGGAACATTAAGTGATTGAACATTATAACTCGACTTAATTAAAAAAGTGTTTGATTGCACCAACATTACCCGCGAACGCCCACAGAATAAGAAATGAAATAATGGATCCAATTAATAACTATGTCGGGGGAGAACCCTACGCCTCTGTACTTAATGCTGCTCCGTTCTCTCTTATTCCCCGACATACATAATAACTTAATCATAGGGTTCAAAAAAGGAGGCCTTATCGCTTAATAGCGATTTCTGCCAGTCAACATTAAACGTGCTGTAAAATCATACTTGAATGATTTTTGGAATTTGAATATATATATACGGATCTTTTAACTGCTATATATTAATGAAATGATTAATGTTATTCACGTTACATACTTATAACATCGGACCAACGCATCAATTCTTAAGAAACTCAATGTTACAACTAGGCTTTCCACCATCTGCCTCAAAAAAAAATACTTGAGTACTTTGGACACATTGCCAGGAAACAGGCTGACAACCTCGAAAATCTCGTGATAACTAGAAAAGTTGGCAAAAAAGCAAGAGATCGGAGCCCAATGCGTTGGTCCGATCAGATCCGCACCACATTACAGACTTCCGTCTACGATGCCTTACACGCCGCGGAAAGCAGAGGCAAATGGCGTTCCATTATAAAAAGAAAATTGCTCATCAGAGGAGGTTGTCACGACCCTCAGAATTGAAGAAACGAATCAAGGAGGAGGAGGACGTTATAAACTATTGTTAAATTATTCAAATGCAAACGTCACGGTCAGTAAGGGGCATATCTCGTTAAGTCGTTACTCATAGAAAGTGCGCAGATGAGACGATACCGGTTCTTGCTGCCCGCGATACATTTAAATAGACCTGAGTATGTATAGTATGGTCTACGCTAGCAAATAAATTTCAAAAGAGTTAATTGAAATAGTATAGATACATTAACGTATTTATCAAAATTAGGTAGACCTTTAGGTTGCATTATTCATTGCATCTTATACAATCTAAAATAAGAGTTTATTTATATAGATAGATATATAAACTTATCAAAATGTGATTTACTTTAGCTGTTACTTAATGATAATGATGAAATTATATAACAAAGCTGCTTATCCATAATAGTATACCTTATTACTTAGTATAGTTATACCTTATAGCCAAACTGTTAGAAATCTAGGTGTTTATTTGGACTCTTCCTTGTCTTGGTCTCAGCACATAAAGGAAATTAGTAGAAAGTTTTTTGGGGCTATGAAATCTATGCGACCTATGGTGGTTACCTATCAGACTTCGCCGGAATTTGCACATTCTCTCTCTTCTCTACTGTGTACTGTTTAACCCAAAAACGGCACCTTATCTTAAAAGCAATTTTGAATTCCGTCGGATTGATACTCTCAACGCACGTTGTGTCGAGGAGCTTGCACTTAAGTCGAAACACTGCAAAACAAATTCTTTTTACAAAACATTCACGATTAATGCAATCAACTTATGGAACGCGCTCCCTGTGAAAATTCGGCAGTGCAGAGTATCTCCAATTTTAAGAAGTGTGTAAAGGAACATTAATTGTCACTTCCGAAGTGATATTGACTTGCAAGATTAACATTAGGATGAATAAATGGAATTACAGATGTATGTATTTATTTATTTGCATATAATTATATTTGTGTAATTTGTATATGTGTATATATTTATTTATGTCTTTATTTGTATGTATTCACAATATTCTGTATATATCTACATATTATTTTTAGAAATTGTATGCCTATTCATTTATACACGCCAGGGTTGTCTGGAAAAGATCGCTAATGAGCGATAAGACCGCCCAATTGCACACTAAAAGTACCTTATACTGAGTAATTCTACATCTATTTTTAGCGTGGTGTTCAATAAAAAATATTATCTATCTATAAGAAAATCCGTTATATCGAGTTGATTATGTAAATAGTTTCTCAGTAAGTGATAGTTTTTTGCCTATATATCGAAACCTTGATGGAATATAGGCAAAACCCGATCATAAAAAGAGTCTACGTAAAATAAATATGTATATCGAATTTGAAGACAATCGGATGAATGATTTTAAAGATTTCGTAATGAGTCTGTCTGGTTGACTATTAAATAATTCAGACCAATCAATTTGACAGTTATTAACGTTTATATCTTATACTAAAAAAGACCTTTTTATATCTCAAATTAAAAATTATTTAAATAAAAATCTTAGGGATATCAAAACATTTATTTATAACATATACACACATGCTTACAGATACATATACTCACTCACACGCACACACACACACGTATACACTTACACAGCAATGCAGACACACAAAAAAATTGCATTTTAAGCGTGAAAAGAAATTTAAAAAAAAATAAAAATTGTACGCTGTTTGATTACAAATAAAGAATTAAATAAATATTAGTTTAGACTTCGATTAGAGTATATATCATGTATTTCTCTGATATTTTAATTGGTATTTCGTGCTAAGTCTAATCCAATTCAATGACAATTAAAATCGGTTAAGCCGTTCTTAAATTATATTAAATGGTAACGAAAATGACTGTTATATATATAGATGATATAATCACTTTTCTGCAATATTTAATACGTAAATTATATAATAACCTTACATTAAAGAACTCATTGACACAGAACAAAAGTGAAAATTAATTGTCGGCCATTCTATCAGTTCATAACTCTGTATATGTCGGTCAAGTTCATACCAAGTCATTTCGCTTTGCGATACTTTCGAACCGGTGTTTATATTTGGTATGAAACAAAAGAGAAATGACTTTGTGTGTGGTGTTGCTTTGTGTTATTGTTACAAAGACGACAATTTAAACACTCGAAGAGTTAATATTAATTTTATTTTACTATCACAGTACTACACTGGTTAACACTTTAGCAGATAATAGACAAGACCCCTGTCTGGTTACGTATCCCTTTTTAACGACCCACTGCCCCTCTTGTTTCTTCGTCAAAATGCCGCGAACATCTGCTGCTGTATCATGCTCTACACGAACGCCCCTCGTCGGCAGCCATCGCCTTCCGCCGAGAGTCTGTGCGTCTTAGCGGAAGACAATAAACTCACGTGTTATTGTCGATTTCTGCTAAAAAAAAAATTGCCCCGTAATCAATATCTGGGCGGGCTTCATTATTTTGTCTTGACAAGTCAATATGGAAGCGAGAGTTTAGGTTACGTGTAGGGCAGCTGAAGTCCTGTTCTGTGTTCATCATGAATGCCGAGGGGTGTCTTCTTTTCTGCCTGCGGTACAGTACTTTGAACAATGCCGTATCATGCATAGAGTAGTCATATTTTAGGCTTGTCTGCCGTTAATCCCTATGTTTCACGTGATTCCAAATGTAGCAATATGGACTGCAGCAGCACCTGCAGTTGGCAGATAACGCAAACATTCTCCGAGAAAAACAGAAGCCACAGTAAACTCAGTAATTTATTTATATAATCCTTATCCTATTGAAGGTTGCCTGGCAAAAATTGTCCTAATCAACAAGACTTAAGAATATTTAACAATATAATTTTAACAATTTCATAATAAAAGTCAATAACCGAACTAATCATTGTCAATGACACTATCACCGGATGACTCTTTTCTATTAATGCTATTATTAACATAAAAATGCAATTGCGTCATCAACATTAAATATTAAAACAAAAAAAAACATAATTATCATTGTGACTTATTAATAAGACAAAAGTTTTAAATTAGATAAATACACTCGGCTTTTATTGCAGATCAGCCCGATATACCGACACAAATAACTTAAAAGACAATAACTGGTAGCTGACGTTGATTTAAACTGAGAACTGACTAAGTTCTACCATACATAACCTTTATAATTTCACATCAACTCCAATGAAAGTATTTGCCGGCAAATACATTCATTAATTATCTTATTTAAAGTCAAAGTCAAAGTCAAAATATCTTGATTCAAGTAGGCCTATTACAGCACTTTTGAATCGACAAATTTCGTTTTTTTCTGTATATTATTTAAATGAATGACTGATGATAACATAAAAGAACGACTTACAATCTAAAGTTACGAGGGTGCCTTCGCGCCCTGATCTGAGAAGAGCCCACAACAAACTCAGTCGGGTGTACGTTTTTTTTTTGTTATCATCATCACATTCATTTAAAAAATATTCTATATCTATATACATATAGAGTAATTCATTCCCTCCCACGCTTTTTTGTCTTCTAAGTATTCTTTCAAATTATAGAAGATTTTATTAAGAAACTACCATTCCCTGTTAGTTTTCACTAGTTAAAATTAATATAATATAAGTAATTCTAATCATTTATGAAACACTACCACGATTCTACAACAAATTGGCATTAATTACAGTGTTTAGAAATCCACCAATGGGAAGGCCTTTGTTTCTAAGAAAACGATATAGTCAAATGACGAACTGTATTCTTTATTTAAAATATTATTGAAGTTATACTTCTTTTGGCGCGTCAGAGAAAATTATGAGAGTAAATTTTGCGCGCACACCGTCACAAAAAACGGTAAAATTAACAACTCATTCAAAGGTAACCGTATACGTTTCTATAATAAATTCCCACAAGACGTTCGAGAGATTTCACTTAATAAATTCAAAGTCTTTATTAAAAGAAAGTTGATGGCAAAATCTTACTATAAGTCACACGATTACTTAAACGATAGAAATGCGAGGGAGTAAACAAATTGCTCTAATTTATATTCGACTACAGACATGAGGTCCTGGGTTCGAGTCCCGGGTCGGGCCAATTCAAAAATCAATATTGAGTTTTCTATTAAGATTTTCTCAATATTTGCCCGAAGTTGGGAAGTTGGCGGTGTGATCCACCCCCGTGCCTCGGAGAGCACGTTAAGCCGTCGGTCCTGCGCCTGATCTCTCTCCGGTTGTGTCGGATTCCCGTCACATTGGACTATGAGAGTGAAGAAATAGAGAGTGCACTTGTGTTGTGTACTATGCCTGCCAATCCGCAGTGGAGCAGCGTGGTGGGTCTATGCTTTAAAAACCCTCGCTGCTTGGAGCGAGGAGGCCTGTGCCCAGCAGTGGGACGTTAATGGGCTGCTACTTACTTAATGATCATTGTAAAAAAAAATACAAAATACCCGACTTAGTTTGTTGTGGGCTCTTCTCGGGAAGGAGCCCCCATAACGTTAGATTTTAAGTCGTTCTTTAACACTATCATCAGTCGTACATTAGAATAAGTGTGTGGAAAACAATATATATTTGACCTACTTGAATAGGCCTACTTGAATAAAGATATTTTGAATTTTAATAAGCTATAACAACATTTTAGTTTTTTGAAAAGGTTTTTATCCTGTTACGCCAAGTATAACTCCTAACACGTGTACATAAATACATAGACACATTTTTTTACGTAATATTTGTTTAATCTCGTAACTTAAGTAAAGTATTTTTTCTTTCTTTCGTATAGAAGATGTATTCGTTTAACCCAGAGTTCCCCAAACTTTTTTGTGTCGTAGACCCCTAGCCATTTTTTTCCGTTTTGGGTAGACCCCCTACTTACCTGATATTGATTTCCTGTAAAATTCTAAGCATAGTATAAAAAACTTAAAGTAAAAACTCATGTTAATTTATACATTTATTAATTGAATTTAAATTAAAACTATACTAAATATACGTTACATTAAATAATCATAACATAAAATAAGCAGTAAGCCAATATTTTCAGTGAGAAGGATGAACCTGATGCTTTAATAATAAATAATAAACATTTAGCGTTAATTTTGTAAGGATAATCTTAAATATCACCACCTGGATCAAATCCAGGTCATTTTAAATAAAGGCCAAGTCAAGAGTACTTTAAACTGTGTGAAAGGTTTAACGAGAATGAAAGAAGCGAAGGAGATATGCAAGGATCGTGGCAAGTGGAAGGACGTTGTCTCTGCCTACCCCTATGGGAATGAGGCGTGATGCTATGTATGTAATCTTACATCTCCTCGGCTAATGATGTCCAGTATCGTGGACCCCCATTTTCATTTCATGGACCCCCAAATTTTTTTTCGCTGACGTAGACCCCTTGCAGGCTGTCATAGACCCCTAGGGGTCGATATAGACCACTTTGGGAATCGCTGGTTTATCCCGTAGGAAGTAGGAATTGGGGTTACGTTTCATAACCTCACTTCTACGTGTAAAGTGGCAAGGGCCCAGCTGTGGGACGTTAATGGGGTGTAATATTATAACTCACAACACCTTACAGCCGTTTTCAAATAGCCTTCAATTTCACTTTCGACGTACAGCTGACGTAAACGCAATTACTGAGTTAATCGCGGCCCGCGGTTTACGGCGACTTTCTCGTGTTACGTCGAGCAAGTTCATTGCGACCGTAAAGGTTGGGGTCAGTGAAACTTGAAACCTGTTGTAAATATTTGATTTAATTACTTCCCAATATTTTATTTATCTTATATTGAGAACCTCTAAACACTTCCAAGCATTTATCTATACAAAACAAAAATTGGAGTGCATGTTTGTAATTTACATTGAAAAACATACATAGCATCACGCCTCAAACCCATAGGAGTAGTCAGAGACAACATCCTTCCACTTGCCACGATCCTTACATATCTCCTTCGCTTCTTTCATTCTCATTAAACCTTTCATTTAAGTTCGTCGGTTTCAAGTACTCTTGACTTGGCCCTTATTTAAAATGTCCTGGATTTGGTCCAGGAACGTTAGCCTTGGTCTTCCCCTACCAATTTTGTCAGTCTACTTTCATTCATTCTCTCTACATGCCCAAACCATCTAAGCATACCTTTCTCAATTTTAGTCACTACGTCTTCTTTTATACCACAACGTTCTCTTATCACACTATTTCTTACTCTGTCACTCAGTTTTAATCCACTCATGCTTCTCAACGCTCTCATCTCTACCGCATTTATTTTACTTTTGTGATTCTTCTGCCATACCCAACTTTCACTACCATACATAAGTGTTGGCACCAACACTCCAGCATGCACTGCCAGTCTAGCCCTTTGAGACACCATCTGGCTATTCATAAAAGCATGCAGAGCACCATTTACCATATTCCCTGCATTCACTCTCCTTTCGATATCACTTTCACATGTTCCATCTTTTGTAAATTTAGATCCCAAGTATACAAATTCTTTCACCTCTTCCACTTGTTCCCCATCAATCAAAATATTGCCATTCATCATAGATTCATCTCGTTCAAAAAGCATGACTTTCGTCTTGTTTACATTCACTTTCATTCCTTTCCCTTTCAAAGCTTCATTCCTAATATTTAGCATCTCCTGAAGGTCATATTGAAAAACAACGTCTATATTTTTCTGTGTGTGTGTTTATTCCCCCTAATCTGTGAAACGACTAAATAGAGCTCATCGGTTATAGCTAATGTTATGAGATGTAACTTAGGTTACTTTTATTTAAGAAAAACATGAAGTGGAAAAGCTATTTCACTTCTATAAAGCTCACATAAATGAAAATACATCTACGTTTGTTACATTACATTAAAAAAAACTCATCTAACTTATTAATATTGCAAAAAAAAGCAAATATATTAGGCATAATGACAAATTAATTATTTTTTGATGATTGATTGATATATAGTGCATCGTTTCTAAAGCTCATGCATTTATATTCTTATATATTATAAAACAAAGTCCTCCATCACGTCTATATTTCTGTCTGCTCGCGATAAACTCAAAAACTATAGAACGGGTTTATAAGGAAGGTTTTGAGTAAATTGGTTGAAATGTATCGATAATTGTTCAAGCCGCTGAGAGCTTTTTACGATAGATCTACAAAGTCCGCGATGGCATCTATCTAACGTCTACGGATAACTCACTACATTAATTTCATCTTCTAAAGAAAAGGTCATGTGCAAATCGCACAAAAAATTAAAGCGGACGAAATAACTGAGCTCTACATGTTTGACATTAAAATATGACGTTGAACATTGAACGCTTTAGTATAAAAGAAGATGTAGTGACTAAAGTTGAGAAAGGTATGCTTAGATGGTTTGGGCACAGAGGGAGAACGAGTGAAAGAAGACTGAGAAAAAGGATTTATGCGTCAAGAGTGAATGGGAAAGTTGTAAGGGGTAGACCAAGGCGAAAGTTCCTGGACCAAATGCAGGACATTTTAAATAAGGGCCAGGTCAAGAGAACTCTAAACCGACGAACTTGTATGAAAGATTTAATGAGAATGAAAGAAGCGAAGGAGACATGCAAGAATGAGGCGTGATGCTATATGTGTATTTGTAAAATTGACGGCCTCGTTGGCGAAATAGAACGAGTACTTGTTTTTCTAGAGGTAGAATTTGTCTAAGTCTGGACTGGAACTGGAATAACATATCGTAGAAACCATAACAAGTAAATCACCGATAAGCAGATAAGGGTTTCCATTACAATTTTGGTCATATTGCCTGAAGACAGCCACATAACCTGAAGTAACTGGTTGTATTAGAAGGCGTGAAAGGAAAAAGGCCATTTGTCTATCTAAACAAAAGGTTAACGAGACTCGTGTTTCCAGTAGCCTTAAAACAAACAGAGGGCAGAGTAAGAGCAGCTGTAAGGCAAGCCAGTGCTGGAATATCGATCTTCAGCAATGAGGTGTTCAGAGATGATGATTATTTATTAAAACTATATATTATTTCTTACAGATGCTCCATTTGTGTTGGGTGTACTACTTCTCGAAGTTATCAGAATTCGCGGACACCATATTTTTCGTGCTCAGAAAGAAGAAGAGTCAAATTACATGGCTCCACTTGTATCACCACTCCTTGACACCGTTTGAGGCGTGGTTGTTAGTTAAATTTATTGCGGGTAAGTAATTAAAAATATAGTAAATTGACACTTTTTAATAGGAAAACTTAATTTAATGGTTTACTGAATGACACAGGACTGTCATGATCAACGCCGTAACCCTCGTGAGTTACCTTCAAAGCTTTGTTTTTAATTGCAAAATAACAGCATTTCAATAAATCTTTCATATACGTCTACATATTTTAAAAATTATACCTTATGTCGATCTGTCAGTTTGTTTAGACTAATTTCTAAAAAGCTAGAGAAATTTTAACAAGACTTTCGCTGGGAGATAACTGATATTATAAATAATAATTAAGGATATTGTTATTGTAGCAGAAGCCATCTGAATTTACATAGGTAATATTGCGGTACAAAAACATTTAATTATTTAATATAAACTTACTGCCATTTTGGCAATAATTTATCAGTCTGTCTTACTCTAACCCAGCGCTAACAGCGCTAGCCGTATTGCGGACTGACGCTGCCCCCTCTCACTACTCAGTATTTAGTGTGCGATAGACATATACCGTTGACCGATTTTATTAATAAATAACGTTTTCCATTATTATGTTAATATACATACAATTAAAAAAATAACCCACGCTTTTAACAAGTTAAACAATTTCAATATTAAATAGTTATATTGTCGGGCGTCCCGAGACGCACTCGATTATTTTATTCTCTGTGTAGGTGGTCACGGCACCTTCTCCAACATCGTCAACAACCTGGTCCACGTGATCATGTACAGCTACTACATGATGGCAGCTATGGGGCCGCAGTACCAGAAGTACTTATGGTGGAAAAAACACCTCACTACATTACAACTAGTAAGTAAATTTTATCCTTATTATAGATGACATCACGGTTAAAAAATATTAGTTAACTGTTTTTGATGATGTCTATCGTCGTTTTTGTCTTTGCTGTCAATGTTGTTACTAACCACATAATTAACCTTGATTTAGAATTATTTGATACTTGACAGCCTCGTTGACACAGTGGTTAGAGTACTCGCTTTGTTAGCAGAGGTCCTGAAATCGATAGGTCCCGGTAGGAGAGATTTAGGAGATTTCTGTTCCAGAGTCTAGAAACCATATGAGGTATATCGCATCTTACTAGATTAGAGCGCTTCCATCTTCATGTATCATCACTTCCTATCAGGCTTGATTACAGTTTAGCGCTAAACTGTCAGGAATAAAAAAAGCAACAATTTCCTTAATGTGACTACTAAAAAACTACGTCAACGACATAATTACAATTTTAAAGCTGATGTCGTTGTATTTGGTAGTAAAAGTGCTGTTTAATTCATCAAAATAATAGTAATGGTTTTCAAGATTTTGCTTCCGTGTATGTCTGTTTATTCCCGCTAATTTCCGAAGTCTTGGTTAAGTAAGTAAGTAAGTAGCAGCCCTTTAACGTCCCACTACTGGACACAGGCCTCCTCACTCCGAGGAGCGAGGGTTTTTAGAGCATAGACCCACCACGCTGCTCCACTGCGGATTGGTAGGCATAGTACACAAGTGCACTCTCTATTCCTTCACTCTCATAGTCCGATTTGACGGGAATCCGACACGACCGGAGAGAGATCAGGCGCAGGACCGACGGCTTAACGTGCTCTCCGAGGCACGGGGGTGGATCACACCGCCAACTTCCCAACTTCGGGCAAATATTGAGAAAATCTTAATAGAAAATTCAATATTGATTTTTGAATTGGCCCGACCTGGGACTCGAACCCAGGACCTCATGTCTGTAGTCGAACATGCTAACCACTAGACCAATGAGACTGTTAAGTCTTGTTTATATTTATATAAATGTAAAACTTTAGATTTCCGAGACTTCGAGAGAGGGAAAATGTGAGATATGTTAGGAATTTAATTGTCATTAAAATATGTAAAGTGTCGAAAATTAATACAAATAATCTATTGAAATTAATAAATGACGAATGGCAAATTAAAATGCCACATGTTATTTGTAAATATTAAAGCTACCTAAACTTCAAACGCTGCAAAACTGTTTCACTTCAAATAAATTGCTTTTAGAAATTCACTGTTCGTTTGCTATCGAGTTTATTAATGGAGGTTTTTTCTTAGATATAAGGTGGATAAGTAATATCAGAATGAGCCGTAGGTACTGCAGCCGAGCTTGGTAGTAAAGGATCATAAATTAACTCGAGTCCAATAAATCACCGAGGAAAATAATTCCTATTAGTGCCTCAACGTAGCGTGTCTCCTACAATTTGCGCAACAGCTCCGTCTCGAGGAATTCAAGGAGTGGTGTTGAAGGCCCTTATTAGTTTTTAGAATGTGGAAAATCCTGTGGCCCGAGTGTATGTTGCATATTAGCCTTATATTTAGGCGAGAAACATTGACACATTCACTTAAAGGTCCAATAACATAGCGAGTATGCGTGTATCTTGTATGTACACTGCACTATCAAATGCCTTGGTCCTACCCTCACATATTTTTCTGTAAATATATATCATCTGTATGTGTACTTGTAACGATACTCCTTCCAAACGACTGGGCCGTTTTTGAGGAGATTTTTATTCAAAATATTACCGAAATTTCCTCATATTTCTACAAAATTGAGAAAGCAGAGAGCAGAACAGCTGGTTTAAGTGAAAACATTGTAAATACATAGGCAAAGTTACTTTCGCATGTAGAATATTAGTATTAACGACACTACAATGTCTTTATAGTTATGAGACATGGAAAATGTATTTAAATAATGTGGAGAGAAAAAATCATCTCATTCATCGTTCATTCCTTATTCATTCATGATTCCTTCCTAATTCATGCATCATTAATCGTCAATCAGTCCTCATTATTTAATCATTCTTTCATCATTGATCTCTTATGCAGTCAACATTCTTTTAATATTAATTCATCATGTATTTCTTCCTAATTCATACATCTCTCATGCGTTATTCATTCATCGTTTATTCATTCATCACTCTTTCATGATTCATTCTTCATTTATTCCTCATTCATTTATAATTTTTTCATCATTCCTTCATCTTGCATTCATCAGGATACGTTCATCATTCTTTTATAACTCCTTCCTAATTCATCCTTGCATCTTCATGCGTTATTCATTCATCATGAAATTATCTTTCATTCATCATTCTTTCATTATTCATTCATTATTTGATCATTCCTTGATCATTAATTCATCATGCATTCATCATTCATTCAGCATTCGTTCATCATTCATTTATCATTCTTGATCAATCCTTCATCATTGATTATTCATTGAATTGTCATACATTCATCATATATTAATCATTGATTTTTAATCAATTCATCTTCATTTATCATTCATTTAAGCATAAAATAATTGTTTTTAAGGTTTCGAAATGAAAAACAAACAAATAGAAGTACTTTAGCGTTTGTAAATTTAGTGTAGATAAGAATTTATAATCAAAAACTTGATATCTTGTTGCTTGAAGACATTAATATAAAACGAAGTGATTATCATCACAAAGCCAAATGAAATCATCATTGAATCGTCGTTAATTTATTCAGTTCCCATGACCATGTAACAAAATGCCACTGCATTTTAGCAGCAAGATCGGAGAGAATAAAAAGAAAATATAAGTATTGTACAATTGCTAACAAAAGAGACAAATACTGGAACGAGGCCGCGGTGGCAACCACTGAAGACGTGATTAAGAAACAATTACTATCGAAGTATCATAAATGCAAATACTTGAATGTTATTAAGTTTATCAATGATGGAGTCAAGTAGTCAGTCAATGACTGCAGCTCGTAATAGAGACACAAATTAATTTAAACCATCAAAAAAAATTAGGGAACCATTGTGGAAATGAAACGGCTGATGTGAGCCATGAGCTCTGCTCCGCAACCGGCTGTTACACGACATGCAATAGATACACGAAAAATTACAGGCGGTGGAAAATAAGTTTCATTTTACAATCCTCCATTCAAATGTCTACATTAGTCAGGTGTATTTGAATTGTTTCTAATTTGATGAAGACATTAAAGATATCTGTCTGTCTATCTCACATCAAAATGTAAAGTTAGTAAAGTGACAGCCTTAGAAGAACCCACAATAGACTCAGTCTTTTTTTATCGTCATAATTAAAGAAGTCACAATAATTTATCATATTACACTATGAGTTTTTGAAGTGAAGTTTTGATGAATGAAGACGCGTGATTAGCATCACGAAGATGTGCAGCGTTTTTTATGCTAATTCGTTTGAAGTTCAGGTGGTTTTAATATTTACAAATAGCATGTGGCATTTTAATTACAATTCGTTATTTGGGATATTTTCGACATTTTTAATATTTTAATGACAATTAAATTAAATTCCTAACATATCTTCCTTCCTTCCCCCCCAGCCCCTCTCTAAGTCACGGAAATATAAAGTTTTTGATTTGTATACATATAAACAAGACTTAAAAATTTGTTTACCAAAGAAGTTTCACTTCTGACATATGTAATTTGTAAGCACGCACTTTAATGGGAAAATTCATTGTAGTACACACGTACAATGGTTTAAGCAATGAAAAGCTTTTATCCTATGGGTAAGAAGCCTGTGCCCAGAAGTGGGAGGTTAAAAGGCAGCTTGTTGTTGGGTTCATGGCAGCATTCTGCGGGGTACGGGCCTCGAGGCAGGGCCTCATTGCCCGGGCATCTTTCCTCGGGCATTCAGTAAATGCCCGGTACTCTTTTTTTGCCCGTATTTTATAAGGGCTGGACCCCGCCGGCGACGCCAGCGGGTCCATCCTGGTCAATTCCGATGGGGGTGTGTTCCGTGTAATGCTGCTACCGCGTCATCTTCGCCGCTATCACCTAATGAAAAGCCTTTTTCCTATGGGCAAGAAGCTTGTGCCCAGAAGTGGGAGGTTGAAAGGCAGCCCGCTACTGTATTTAAACTCCACGTCTATTTCATTATATTAAAGTAACAAATAGGTCGTTATTGTTCGGTCAGAGCTAATTATTTTCAATTGAACCGTTTAAATATCTGAAGATCATTGAGTAGGCCTATACATTTACGACACTAGTCTATAAAGTACCATATTATAAGCGTTGGGGGCAACATTCAACGATTTCAACACAGCAAGCGGAACGCTATATCCTTTCTCTGCTGGCTGTTGCATTATCGAGAACATTCTACCACTGGCGAGACCTTCAGATGCAGTGAAAACTAGATAATTAGATTTTAGTGGAATGGCATAAAAAATTGCATCTGCACGGTGCAAACGATGTGTAAACCTCCTAAACGTTGCGTTAGGATTACGACTGATCAATTGCATATCCGAATGATGCAATGATATTTTAGTTATTTGTAGATTTATTTACTACTAGCAATGCCCTTTGGTTTGATCTGTTGATGATGAGTCTACTAATTCGGACTATAGATTCTTAGACACACATGTATCTATATATATATATATACAGACATGAGGTCCTGGGTTGCCGGATCGGGACAATTCGAAAAGCAAAATTGAGTTTTCTATTAAGATTTTCTTAATATTTGCCCGAAGTTGGGAAGTTAGCGGTGTGATCCACCCCCGTGCCTCGGAGAGCACGTTAAGCCGTCGGTCCTGCGCCTGATCTCTCTCCGGTCGTGTCGGATTCCCGTCACATCGGACTATGAGAGTGAAGGAATAGAGAGTGCACTTGTGTACTATGCCTGCCAATCCGCAGTGGAGCAGCGTGGTGAGTCTATGCTCTGAAAACCATCTCTCGTATGAGTGTGGATGGCTGTGCCCAAAAATGGGACGTTAATGGGCTGCTACTTACTTTGCTTTTTTATATAAGAGATATCCAGGTATCTATAGACTCATCACGACATCTCTGGAACCATAAAGCGTAGAGACTTGAAATTTGGTAGAAATATTTCTTTTGCCGAGTATTCTATTTATTATTTTGTTATTTATAAAACAATTTACATTACATCAAACATTTTACGCAGACGATGTCGCAGGTTCAGCTTATATATATAACTAATACATTTTTAAATCCGTGACATCATTCACGTAGAATGTCCGACATTAATCAATTTAAAAATACTCTGCAGGTATTGAAAGAATTTTTATAAATCGGTCCAGTAGTTTTTAGCTTAATTATTATAAATAGAAACAGAATAGGCACATCAATGGGTATTACTGTTATCCTTGGAATATGAGCCAACTCACCAGTCGCAGGCCCAGTTATAAGGGTCGCTACAATTTTCTTTAGATTCACATTTTTCAATTCGTTATATCTTTTGAATGGAATGTCTGATTTTTATAATTTAAAAAGTGTTTTATAGGTATTGAAATGGTCTTTAATAGGATAAGACCAGATTTTATACCTATTACAGAGGTATGAGTAACATGGTTTGATTATTGTCAGCACTTTTATAAACTTTGCAAATGTAATAAAAGTAGTTATAGTAGCATAACTATAGTAGTTGGACGTATGTTATTGTAGACTTTTTTATAGACACTAATACGTTCTATAATACTGTAGAACATTTATTGTTCTACCTTCAATAGTTTTCGCAGCGCATGCAATGACAGATTTATCTTGACCAATTTTTTCACACCTTGAGTTACATTTTTATTAGGGATCCCTATTTCTTTTTTTGAGAAAGTAAGTTTATGTTAAAATCTATCCTTTATAATATGAATTTAGAAAAGAAAAATAAAATGTCTGTCTATTTCATTCATAATATTATAAATGCTGAAGAGTTTTGTTTGTTTGAACGCGATAATCTCTGAAACTACTGGTTGTATTTGAAAAACACTTTCAATGATGGGCAGCCCATTTATCGAGGAAGGCTTTACGCTATATATCAATACGCTGAGACTAAAAGGAGTCGTGCACCAATAAAGTCGTAGTTTCTTTTCTTTTGAAACCTTCCGCTGCGTGCGTTGTGTGAAGAAAGAAAGAAAGAAGAAAGAAAGAAAATATCTTTATTTATAAATTATGCCACACATCACAATATATTTTAGTACATTTTATAATACCCTGCGATGTGTGGCATAACCTAGAAAATGGACCCAGCTTAGCATTTATGCTACACAGTCTGAAGACCATATAGCGCTGATTTTCAGCTGGATCGGTTAAAATTTTGCAAACGTCATCTATGACAAAATCATTCCCCTTTAAAAGTTCTAAAAAAAGTCTTTCACAGCTCACGTCTATCTTTTAAGGTTGGTGCACTATAACCTTTTTCTTAATTTGTCCTGTCTGGACTCGAACTCAGGGCATCTGTTATCGAAGCGAGTACTCACAACACTGTGCCAGTAAGGCGGAAAAAAATTACACTTTCTAATTTGTCTGAATCTGGACTGGGTTCGGCCATGGCTAGTTACCACCCTACCAGCAAAGGCATAACGCCAAACAAAGAGATTTGTATTCAGTATGATGCTGTGTAGAAACCGTAAGAGAATAAATTAATTATTACTTCCAACATAGATTGCATCACAAATTACCAAACTATATACATAGATAAAAATTTTATTTGCTTTTTTCACAATTTTTTATAACAAATAATATATAAACGAAAAAGTTACATATATCTGTGAAGCAAATAAGGTTCGCCACTCAGCTCGAAGTCACAGCAAGCTGCGACGCTGGTTTTCAGGGAGAACATGAGTTACTTCACAGACACCCTTGCAACAGTAGACTTACAATAACATTTGTATAATACTATATTTATACGATAATTAGTTCTTAAATCTAAATATACAGATTAGCACTTGACTGTGATCTCACCTGATGGTAAGTGATGATACAGTCTAAGATGGAAGCGCGCTAATCTGTTAAGAGGCGATATACCCCTTACGGTTTCACACAGCATCGTACCGGAACACAAATCTCTTTGTTTGGCGGTACGTTTTTGCTGGTAGGGTGGTAACTAGCCACGGCCGATGCCTCCCACCAGTCCAGACTCAGACAAATTAGAAAATACAATTTCCTAAATTCGTCCTACCCGGGACATCCGCTAGCAAAGCGAAAAGCGAATACTCGCACCACTGTGCCACCGAGGCCGTCAAAATACATAGATGTACATATACATATATACATATATATATTTGTACATGTACATAGTGTATAGTTGCAAGAGTACTTAGACGATAGAAACGCGTGGGAGTGAACGAATTGCTCTAATTTGAATTGAAATATATTAAACTAACATGATATTGTAATGATGATGATAACAAAAAAAACAGAATACCCGACTGAGTTTGTTGTGGGCTCTTCTCGGATCGGGGCGCGAAGGAACCCTCGTAACTTGAGATTTTAAGTCGTTTTGGAGTATCATCATCAGACATATATTAGAATTAGAATGTGGAAAAGAAGAGAAAAAAAAATATTTGACGATTTAAAAGCGCTGTAATATGCCTACTTGAATAAAGATATTTTGATTTGATTTGATTTATTATATACTACATGTTCAAATTTAGCCACACCAGTGTTATCTGGTCTGCTAAATGCTGGAAATAGGAACAGTAGTCCCACTTTTAATCACACCCTTTTTGAAGTGATAGCAGGTGAGACTTGTCTTTCCTCTTAAAAGATCCAATTGTTTATATACGATATATACGAGATAAATATACCTTATTCAATAAGGTCTGTTAAAATTGATTAAATTAAATCTAATCAATGTCAACGTCATGTTTACAAAAAAAGTTTGAACGCGGTCACATGATCGGATACATTCAATAATAATGGTATTGATGTTAAAATTGAAAGTGTATAGGAGAAAGTTGAAAGCACAAATCTAAATAAACTACCTCTCATGGTAGTGGATAACCTTGCTCTGATAGTTTTATTTAATAAAACAATAAAAAGTAAAAAGTAAGTAGCAGCCCATTAACGTCCCACTACTGGGCACAGGCCTCCTCACTCCGAAGAGCGAGGGTTTTTAAAGCATAGACCCACCACGCTACTCCACTGCGGATTGGCAGGCTTAGTACACAAGTGCACTCTCTATTCCTTCACTCTCATAGTCCGATGTGACGGGAATCCGACACGACCGGAGAAAGATCAGGCGCAGGACCGACGGCTTAACGTGCTCTCCGAGGCACGGGGGTGGATTACACCGCCAACTTCCCCACTTCGGGCAAATATTGAGAAAATCTTAATAGAATATGGATTTTGAATTGGCCCGACCCGGTACTCGGACCCAGGACCTCATGTCTGTAGTCCAACATGCTAACCACTACACCAATGAGGCCAACCGCCAACTTCCCAACTTCGGGCAAATATTGAGAAAATCTTAAATAGAAAACTCATTATTGTTTTTTAAAGTGGCCCGACCCCATGCCTGTAGTCGAACATACTAACCACTAGACCAATGAGGCAATAAAACAATATCACTTCTATATTCAAATATTACGTATGTTAGATAAGTAATCTGAAGAAGGTAGTTTCAAATTTTGAGTTTATTTGGTTGAGCCCGCTTACCTCAGGAACTACTGGTTCGATTTAAAAAATTCTTTCAGGGTTAGATAGCCCATTTATCAAGAAAGGCTATAGGCTATAAATCATCACACTACAACCAACAGGAGTGGTGCAACAACGAATAACGTTTAAGAATTCGTTTTTATTCCTTTTGAGAGCTTCAGTTGCGTGCACTGCATAAACGGTTAAAGTTTCGCAAAAACGTTATAAAATCAAAATCAAAATCAAAAATATCTTTATTCAAGTAGGCATATTACAGCACTTTTGAATCGTCAAATATTTTTTTTTCTTTTCTTTTCCACACTCTAATTCTAATGTACGTCTAATGATGATACTCCAGAACGACTTAAAATGTAAAGTTACGAGGGTTCCTTCGCGCCCTGATCCGAGAAGAGCCGACAACAAACTCAGTCGGATGTTTTGTTTTTTTTCGTTCATCGTCATTACAATATCATATTAGTTAATATACTTCAATTCAAATTAGAGAAGTTCGTTCACTCGCACGCGTTTCTATCGTCTAAGTAATCTTGCAACTTATAATACGATTTTTCTATCAATTTTCTTTTAACAAAGACTTTGAATTTATTAATTGACATCTTTAGAACGTCTTGTGGGAGTTTATTATAGAAACGTATACAGTTACCCTTAAATGAGTTGTTAATCTTATGCAGCCTACTAGAATTTATAACAAGTTTGTTTTGGTTTCGTAAGTTATATGATGTACATTCACTCTTTTTATTAAAAGAGTCAATGTTTTTATGTACATACAACAAGTTTTCTAATATATATACGCAGTGAACTGTCATTATATATATGACAGACTTATTATACATATTACGTGTATATGACAGACTTATTCCCCTTTAAAAAATCTAAAAATAAGTCCGCGACAGTATATATTTATCTTTTAAGGATGGCTCACTATAACCTTTTTTCTGGCAATCAAAATTTGATTTTTGATCCTCATTTAACCAAAAGTACTATTTTATAGATTAGACCATTATTAAATTGTAATTTTATAGCTCGCGTTGCACAAAATGATAATTATTCACCCTGCAATTATGTTTCATGTAACGTTGGTTACAAAATGTGTGATTTCGCAAGGTTACTATGTCTTCCGCTACACTGTATACATTTGGAGCGGAACAGGGCCAAGTTCAGCGATCTTTTGTAATCAAAAGGTACCTTCTAAGTATTAATGAATCACCTTATAGTAATGAAATCTTTTAATCTTATATATCCGTGGTAATATACATTTATTCAGTAAGAAAAGTGAAATACACAATTTTAATACAAGAAGTAAAAACAACCTTGTAATTCCATATTTTAGAATGAAGAAGGTTCAGAAATCATTTGTCGGGTTGAGCATACGCATTTTTAATAAGATACTTCAATCCGTTTTAGATTTGCCTCAACATAATTTTAAGTAATATGTCAAAAACATCCTATATTATAATGTTGAAGATTATTTAAGCGATAGAAATGTTTGGACTTGATTCCAGTTGCTCACAGAAGCAATATATTACACATTGTGGCAAACAAAACTATCTTTAAAAGAATAACCGTTGAGTTTCTTGCCGGTTTCTTGTCAGCGGATTCAGGTTTCCGAACCGGTAGTAGATTTGTTACCAACGGACAGACTACTGACGATTCAACTGTGCTTTTTGAGCTTACTTGAATAAAGAATATTTTGATTTGTTTTGATTAGATACCGTAGTCTGTACTTTTGTTACAAACCATCGGTTCGGAAAGTTTATTCCACTGAAAAGAAACTGGTGAAAAACTCAGCAGTTCGATATAATAGTCCCCGATGGCATATATTTATCTCTGAAAGATAAATTAACATTTTTATCTTTTACATATTACAGAAAACATGTTGTTTAGCCAGCTATTTTGTGGAATACAGTTTTATTTGTTGTCCAATTAAATACATTATATACGTTGTATATTTCAATCAAAACTGCCTTTAACTAAGTTTCATTAAAATAGGTATTAGAGATTTAAGAAGCAAGATAGCAGGTGGCAGGAAGTATGTAAGAAAGTAAGTAGCAGCCCATTAACGTCCCACTGCTGGGCACAGGCCTCTTCACTCATAAGAGAAAGGGTTTTTAGAGCATAGACTCCGACACGACCGGAGGGAGATCAAGCGCAGAACCGATGACTTAACGTGCTCTCCGAGGCACGGGGTTGGATTACACCGCCAACTTCCCCACTTCGGGCAAATATTGAGAAAATCTTAATAGAAAACTCAATATCCATTTTCGAATTGGCCCGACCCGGGACTCGAACCCAGGACCCCATGTCTGTAGTCGAACATGCTAACCACTAGACCAATGGGGCATTATGTACATATAGTATAAATCCTATGACATATATGTTTTATACGTTGCCATAAAATTCATGCACTTTCGTTTAAAGTTTGTCAATTGATTGTTTTTGTTTTTGTGAAAATAGTGCACTAGATTCAAAGTAAATAGTGCGCATTTTGTTCGTATAATGTGGTATTGCAAGACATACCAAGCATTAGCAAGTTTGTATGTAGCTTAAACCCGGTATTACAGATTTTCTAAGCCTAGATTTTATTATAAGTACATTAGCCTTTTTGCGTTGAGGAAAGTGCGTGTAAAAACATGGGGGTCAAACATACGTCACTGTAGATTACGAAATACGGTTATCCAGTGTAGATGTAGGCAATTCAAAAATGTTAATTTTAATCCGATGAAATTACCACACAAAGAAACAAGAAAAAGGTTAACTCTTAACGTGACAGATNATAGTGCGCATTTTGTTCGTATAATGTGGTATTGCAAGACATACCTAGCATTAGCAAGTTTGTATGTAGCTTAAACCCGGTATTACAGATTTTCTAAGCCTAGATTTTATTATAAGTACATTAGCCTTTTTGCGTTGAGGAAAGTGCGTGTAAAAACATGGGGGTCAAACATACGTCGCTGTAGATTACGAAACACGGTTATTTATTTATTTAATAGACACACCAACAGACTATTATGACAACATTAACGATATGAATATTAATATAAGTATGAGACCGACACAATGCTCTTTATAACCGACTTCAAAAAAAGGAGGAGGTTATCAATTCGTCTGTATTTTTTTTATGTTTGTTACCTCATATCTCCCGACTGGGCGGACCGATCTTGATGATTTTTTTAAAATGAAAGGTGATGCTCGTCATAGGGTCCAATAGTGTTCTTCGTATTCTTATATTTGGAGTCGGTGTCAGCCAAAGTGCCAACATATATAGGAGACGTGAGAGCTGCCAAGTGGACACCCGGGGTACATCTTCCTTGGCTGACACCGACTCCCAATATAAGAATACGAAGAACACTATAAAAGAATACGCAATTATTTCTTACTTTTTAGAGCATATTAATATATTTGTAAGTGTGTCTTGAAGGCGGTTCTTTTTTGTTAAAATTTATATTTATTACAGGTGTATACAACATTTATAATGAGTAAGCATTATTTAAAAACTATTGATTGAAAATTACAAAATCAGAATGTACAAAATCAAAATGTAAGCCTTGATCAAAATAATGTGTTCCTAAAACTAACTGGGTTATCGTGAAAAATGTCAATGTCATTTTCGTTTAAATTATTGTACGTACTAACTGGAAAAAATGAATTTTTTATTACATTTTTTGAAGGACACCTGGGCACGTTAATGTTGATTTGACCCAACAAGTCTGGACAGTCTAGAGTGTTGTGAATAATGTTGTGAAGGGTCATTAAATCAGTTATTCAGTGTAGATGTAGGCAATTCAAAAATGTTAATTTTAATCCGATGAAATTACCACAAAAAGAAACAAGAAAAAGCTTAACTCTTAACGTGACAGATATCTCAAAACCAGATCTATTACATTCTCAATTTCGTAGTTAGTTTATGTAAAAACATGCAAGTCAACTATGCATCACGGTAAATTACAAAATAAATTAATCCACTGAAGAAACAGGCCTTTCAAACATCAAATTTTAATCCGCACAAAAATTAGAAAAAGCTTTTAAGTTTTAACCGTGCCAAAATGTGACAGATATGCAATACAAGATCTATCAAACGTCAATTAATGAGCCAGTTAAACTCGTTTTGAACCTTAAGAGTTTAGCACAAGAAAATGAAAAGTTGTTAAGCGTGTGTGGTGCAATAAGTATTAACATGAAATCTTTAAATGTTGTGGTGTAAAAGAAGATGTTGTGACTAAAACTGAGAAAGGTATGCTTAGATGGTTAGGTCACGTCAAGAGTATGAGTGAAAAGAGACTGACAAAAAGGATTTACGAATCAAGAGAGAATGGGAACGTTCCTGGAGCAAATCCATTAGAAATAAGGGGAAAGGTTAAATGAGAATGAAAGAAGCAAAAGAGATATGCAAGGATCGTGGCAAGTGGAAGAACGTGGTCTCTGCCTACCTCCAAGGGATTGAGGCGTGATGCTATGTATATATGTTAAATATAAATGTAATTAAATTTAATGTAAGCCAATTGAAAAACCATACTGTAATATGAAGGATATATATTGATACAAGATAGGATCCCAACGGAGTGTGTTGTTGGTATGGCACAGAACTGGGTGCAGTAGAACCCTCTTTACTTTAGCTTTTTACTTCAGTAATTCTATAATAAAGCACAGAAGAATCTACTTGACCTTAGCTTAGCTTTTGAGTAGTTCTTCAATGTCATCGTCAGAATTATATTGTAAATAATATTTTAATACACCTAATATTAGACGATTCAAAAATGTTGTAGAGGCCAAATTGAATTCAGAATTTTTGATTAGATATACCGAAATAGCTGTTGGTATTATCCAGGTGGTCACAACTGTCTTTAGGACATAGCTAAAAAATTGCACACAAGTCTGAAAGAAATGGAAAAATGTATAGATAAATAACTTATGCAAACATGCAAAGGTAGTCTTGTTGCTATAAACAATTTCTTCTAAACAGTCTTTGTATCAGATGGTACTTTTTACAGAAGCATTGATAGCGAAGTCTTCCTTGTAAACATGCAGATAGATTTGAATAATATCAAAATTTGAAGCCTGGAATGAGGGAAGAAGTCAATAGCAATTTTTGTGGCAATTAGCATCTTTATGACTAGTTTAAAAGTTATTCTTTCCGAGCTATTTATTTGTAGATTCACCTTATTGTAGTGTAAAATCTTACATGAAAACAGACATTAAATTTTACATTATTATTATAGTCTTTATTTTTAAGGGCTATATGGAAATCCTGGATCGAATTCATTACTTGTTCCACCGTTTTTCTTTAACGCTTTCTCACTGAACACTTTTACTTCTTCTATAAAGCCATTTATCTTCTTTAAGCATAATGTTGTTTCATCAATATCTGTTTATTTCGGTTTTAATAGGTTATTTTTCGTTTTCCAGGTCCAATTCTTCATGGTGCTGTTTCATTCTATAAGTGCGCTGGTTTACGACTGCGGTTATCCGAAGTGAGTGTTGAAAATTAAATATTCCAGTTTCATTGCGTTAGTTAATTAACTAAATTAATGGTAAAGTTCAAAATTTTTAGAGTGTAACTAATACCTCCTACGATACCTATTAAAGGTAGTCCGTGGTAAATAGTAACTGGAATGGACATTGCTGCAATGATGCGAGTGTTCTCAGTCTCAGCAAGTCAAATTTAGAGGACTGCATTTTCAAATTTGTTTGGATCCGGACTGGTGGGGTGCCAAATTTTCAAAAAATTAGGTACCTCTATCTAATTAGCATGACTTCTACTTCGATTTTATCTTCAGTTACCATCAAATGAGATCACAGTCAAGTAATCATAAAACTTTTGTAATGTACGCTATCGAAACATGAAGATTCATCAACGATTCCATAAAATGTTACTACAAAACCATCATTCCAATGATACACGGTCACAGTAATCTTAAAGTAATATTAAATTCATTTTCTGCATTTTCTTCGCTATGTGTATTTTAAACAGGAAGCCCTTTCAACCAATTATATATGTAACTAGTCATTGAAATTTCATTCAGGATTTTTAATTTAACAATTTTAAAGCAGTTGAGGCTTATATAAAGCAATGTTTTTTTCCTGTTTATTTTATCATTAACATTAATTTCCGATTTCACAATACTTTTTGCCATAAATAAATAGGCTTTTACGTTTAAGTCAAATATGAAATCTTAAATTTATAAGACAGTGTTTCGAAGATATATTATTTATTACCTTTTGTGCTTCTGATATGTGTTTCAAACTTCACCTTTAATAGCTACATGATTTATTAAAAACGTTTACATTTGAGGTCATATAATCATCATCAATCATCATCGAAATTCTAAAAACGTCAAATTGTCTCAAATGTGAGTTTACTCTTTATTCTGGACCATCGAAACTTGGTTACCATTCAAAATTGTTTAAAATAGCAATTTCGAATTATTTTGAAACTTTTTAATTTAATTAAATGGACAATTTATGAGAGACTAAATTTATGATATATGTGTTTATAAATTCTTTACCTTAATTATAACAATCGCACAAATGTTTCTTCCAGAATCATCGCATCCGGTCTCATACTTCATTCGTCGATTTTCATCGTGCTCTTTACAAACTTTTATATTCAAGCATATAGAAAAGAAAAGCCACGACTAAAAGTAGATGTCTGCAACAACAATTGCAACATTAACAATAACGGGTACATTTCAAACGGTCATGCTAAAACGAACGGTCACATAGTTAGTACAGATTCCAGTGGAACAAATGGATACACCAACGGACATGTTACAATGAAAGAAAAGGTGCATTAGTTTGAAGACAATGTGAAAGTGACTGATAAATCTATTGTATATACTTATTCAAATACACGTATGGTACAAAGACTCGCTGAAAGTTATGACAATAAAATGTAAAATGCTCAATTATACTCGTATATAGAAAATGGGGACACGATTATGATACGAGAGAAAATGTTACCGTAACAATATTCAATATGAAAGTGTGATAATCATCAAAGTAATAAAGAAGATGTATACTTGGACTAATCGCTGAATAAATTTAATTTATTAAAAGCAAAAGTAAATGTTAATGCTTAAAGTGAAACGTTTACTTATCATAATGAATCGTCCATTATAACATTTTATTCATGTTTATTAAATACCTTTTTGTATATACTTCGTCTTTCATATTTTTCTAGTAAACTTTGTTAATTAGCGACTCTATGACTATTAACAATTTGGTAACCATCAATTTTTTCTATAATAAGAAATGCCACCACCTAAAGTCACTATTTTTGATGATATTATACAAGGAACCTTTAGCTTATAAGTTGGAAAGGCTCAATTATTTAGGTTAAATTTAAGAATCCCATTGGTCTTTTGTAGTTGTTGCAAAAATGTAAAATCGATAAGTCAAAGTTACAGTGAAAATTATACCAGATGAAATAAATAAAATTAAAATGCCTTAACTTTCAAATATAAATGAGAAAAAAGTCAAGGACTTGAACTGGAAAACTTCACAAATCACTGATATCCTTAGTAAAGTAAATATCTACAATTATCTACATGACATATTCCCTAACACTTCATGATACTTTCTAAATCTTACTCTAGACACAACTAGCCTCCTTTTTATGGGTTATCTTGCAAAAAATACATCGGATTATAACTACCAATTTCTTTAATCTGATCGTGATCTGATCTAACTAAATCTGATACATTTATGTTGTGAGAATCAAGCACGTTATATCAAATTTCATTATAATGTCCAATGATTTAGAAATTTTTAAACTTGAGTCGAGTTAAAATTATTTCGCCATGCTCAACTGTATTGTCACCGTCACTCTCTCTCTCACTTATATAAATACAATGACTTTAAAATTAGCAGTATTCAACGAAATAGAAATCTTTATGTCTTTTATAAGAGATTTTTACATGAATGGTGTTACTGCAAATGAAAAAAGCAAGGAACCATCTTTATATTTATAGATGATAAACCACTCGTGAATTCTCAATTATACTTTTTCTTACTTACCCTTAAGGAACTTATGTTATCCTTTACGCTCCCTAATTACCCTGAAACATCTAATATCTGATTTGCCTGAATGTGGGATTCAGTTACGAGTATACTTCTCATAATAAATGTAAGCCACCCTAAAAAACTCATTACTCATTATCAAACACTAGTTCATCTATATATAAACCGATTTTAAAAAGTTCATTTCCTTCTCTCTCACTCTAACCCAGCGCTAACATCACTTTCCGTATTTCTCCCTCTCTCTACTCAGTGTTTAGTGTGCGATAGACATATACCGCTGACAGTCCTCAACCTTCACCAATCAAAGATTTTATTACTAAAAACTTTTCCTTATTTTTCTATATATATATATAAAGACATAAGAGATATCCAGGCAACTATTGACTCATCACGAATTATAAGGCGTAGAGAAATTTGGTAGGAATACTCCTTTTGCCGAGTAGAGGTCAGCTAATTTTCGAAATTCCACCTGAAAGGGAAGTTGCAGGGGGGTTATGTGTAAGACTTCTTATTTGTCAAACAATTCACCGGTTCAGCCAGTTAATATAGAAAAGATAATAAAAAATGGCAATTGTTAAGCTCGCAATTTAAAAATAAACACTATATCAACTTATGTCATCAATAAACTTGATTTACACTTAATTGAGTACGTACATCAAATAGTGGAGTAATTTACCTCCTACCTTCGTAAGGATAAAGGTAATGAACATTGACAATTAAATTTAATTGATATATCAAAAGCCACATATGATTTTAACTCCAAGAGTAATTTTTACTGACAATGCTGATTAATTCAGGATAGGTTGTTACTTTCCTTTCCCTTTTATTGAATCAATATAAGACTACACAAGTGCATCGATATATATTTTATTAACATTTCTTATTTCAACGAAACGCAGACAAATAACATTTAATAAAAATTCACTGAAGTCAGTCATTTTGATTTTGTAATTTCATAATATTACTCCACTTTGAGCTAAGATTATATTTTACTCTTAAATATAATAGTCAAAGTGGTCTTTACCTTTACACGTACAAAGGTGGGAGGTAAATTACTTCCCTATCTAATACTCTACTTACATTTTTTTTATCTTATAATTATGATTGACACGTGAGATTTATTAATGTTTATATTTAAGTAACGAGCTTAAATATTAAATATTTTTACCATTATATAGTGTATGAAGAGTGATTAACCCATTTGTATTTTTTTTACTAAGATTGAGGCCTTATTATACATAAACATTTAAAATGTTAATTTTAAGTTGCTAGCTTAAAAATTTACCATTTTTCATAGTTTCATGTAGCAATAAATCTAGATAATAAAGAAATAAGTTCATATATTTCTTAATTTTGTACATACAATATTAAATAGTGGAGTAATTTTCCTCCCATGTTTGTATGGTTAAAGGTAAAATTATTCCTTAAGGAGGAATTCATAAATGTGTCGTGAAACAATTAGATTAAGTTGCCCTGTTGGTGCTAAATATTTTTTTCATTAAATCCAATAATATTAATTATTCCTTTTAAGTTTACTACCTCATAGTCTTCCGTCCTGTCTTGAATCCGTCCAACAAAGCTTTATTTAATCATAGTTTTAAATGTAAATATTGTAAATTTTTATGTAAAAATACATTGTAGCATGTAGAACTATTACTTTTACGACACCACGATGTATTGTGGTAATAAATAGAAATAAAATACAATTTTGTGACTTCAATATCAACAAAACCGGGATGCAAAACATTTCCTACAATCTGTACTAAGAAATGGCTCAGGATTGAGGCATTGAGAGCGAGAATGGCCTAATTGAACCTTAATAGAATATATTTATATCCGCTTGACGTTAATTTAACAATGTAACCTCAAAAGATCCAGAATTACGGAAGCGTTACGAAAAGTGTGATAGAGTGAGTAAATTAATATTTGTATATACAAGTATATATTATGTGTTGTCTAAATTTAACTCGTTTTTGATAGCTTGTTATGGGATAGTAAACCACTTCGTTACGTAACACGTTACGGCTCCAATCCGACGTCCTTTTCTCTCATACAGTAGGCAGCCTCCTCCTCTCTCACTCTAACCCAGCGCTAGCAGCGCTTTCTGTATTTTTCCCTCTCGCTACTCAGTGTTTACCGTGCGATAGACATATACCGCTGAGAATGAGCATATAACCTCAACCTTATCCAATAAAAGATTTTATTATCAAATAACTTTTCCCTGATATTATCATATCAAGATATAAATTCACTTCTGTCGGACCTTTATGATTTAGACATAGGCCTTTCTAGCTCTTGAAGATTCATTTAAAATGTCATAGGGTTAATTTAGTTTTACCAAAGCTCAAAACAGTATCAACACATTGTTTAAGAGATATAAATAACAAACCAGTATTATCGAGTTATATATATATTCGGGACTAAAAAGATACACGTTTAATATTATATCTTGCAGTGTAAAAGCTTCATAATGCGTTTTCGAATCGAAAGGTCAATGAATATCTGCCAGTTATTGAAAATGTAACTTTTATGTATAGCGATTATATTTAGATGTAATAAATGTATACTTTTTATATACGATATTAAAATATATTTAACTATATTCTATTGTTTTATTTGATTGCGATTCCCCGAGGTGTCACCCACATTGATCCTGATCCCGTGGAAGTATGTGGAAGTATCGCCGTGATAAAAATAATATGTATGTCGAATTTTAAATAATCCAGTTAACCCTTTTAATGCTGAGGTAATTTTAACAAATGTTGCGGAGGTATTTTCGAAAAAAAAATACCTTATTAAGTGTGCACATAATCTTGATTAGTTTCCTCAAATGTAGATTGATATTGTAATCAAAACTCATGTTACAAAGAGGAAACATTTGTGTTTTTGTGTGTATGTATTTTTGTAACGTTTTCATACAAAAACTACTGGACCGATTTCAAAAATTTTATCACCGTTAGAAAGCTGCATTTTCATCGAGCGACATAAACTATATTAATTGTTGAAAAAATAAAGGGATTCCTAATAAAGATGCATTAATGTAACCCGACTTTTCCCTTTAAAGTAGAACATAATATATTTGTTGTCACAATAGTGCACGTTTGCCAGTCGCAAAAACCATAGATTAATAGGTCAATTTGGTAAACACATTCCTGCTCAAAAACAGTTCTAATCGCGAAAAATCCTCGTCTGGTGACAAGTAGACGGCGGAGCGTTGTAGTGAAGAATCTGGTGGCATTTTCATTTATCCTGAACCGGCAAGTCTTCGCAAGAGTGAGCTGCCGAAAGGGCTCACAAAAATATTCCTCAATATTATAGAACGTCGTAATATCTATAACAAAAGTAAGCAATACCATATGTCCAACTACTGTAATTATGCCACTATAACTAATTTTTTGAATTTTAAAAGTGCCAACAATAACCAAACCATATTATTCATACCTCAGTATTCATTCTTATTATATTAAATTTATACATAATTAAAGACCGTTTCAATACCTGTAAGATACTTTTTCAATTATTAAAATCAGACATTCCATTCTAAAGATATAACGTTTTTAAAAATCTCAATCTAAAGAAAATAATGTTTCCCGAGTCAAACGCTCTCGTCACGCATTTCGCGCATACAAGTACGTCGATTTAGATTACTCTTGACCAGGCCCTTATTTAAAAGTCCTGGATTTGGTCCAGTAACGTTCGCCTTGGTCTTCCCCTTCCAACTGTCGTATTCACTCTTGACTCATAACTCCT
Source organism: Elymnias hypermnestra (assembly GCA_015832385.1). Lineage (NCBI taxonomy): Eukaryota > Metazoa > Arthropoda > Insecta > Lepidoptera > Nymphalidae > Elymnias > Elymnias hypermnestra. The sequence continues at coordinate 715,760 of JACTOM010000416.1, read as the reverse complement.
TTTTGTCAGTCTCCTTTCACTCATTCTCTCTATATGCCCAAACCATCTTAGCATACCTTTCTCGATTTTAATCACTACGTCGTCTTTTATACCACAACGTTCTCTTATCACATTATTTCTCACTCTGTCAAGAGGTCAACCGCCGAATCCAACTCGGTTGGGTAACGTTCAGGAAATTCCGGAAGACATTTTCGTCCAATATCCCTCAGTGCCTGAAGACTAAAGTCTTCGAACAGTGCGTGTTGCCAGTACTTACCTACGGATCGGAAACGTGGTCGCTGACTATGGGCCTGATTCGAAAGCTCAAAGTCATTCAGCGTGCGATGGAGAGGGATATGCTCGGAGTTTCTCTACGCGATCAAATCAGAAATGAGGAGATCCTTAGCAGAACCAAAGTCACCAACATAGCCCTACGAATCGCGAACCTGAAGTGGCAATGGGCGGGGCACATAGTCCGACGAACCGATGGACGTTGGGGCCGGAAGGTGCTGGAATGGCGACCCCGCACCGGACGACGTATTGTAGGAAGACAAGGTGGACCGTCGATATAAGGAGGGCCGCCGGTAGCCGCTGGAGCCAGGCGGCACAAGATCGGGCCTTGTGGGCATCATTTCGTGAGACCTATGTCCAGTAGTAGACGTCCATCGGTTGAAGCGACGACGAACATTTAAAAACGATAACAATTTAAAAACTGACCAATGCGACTTTTATAATTGCAATCAAATTTTAACGAACGTTTTAGTAAAAGAGACATCTGTGAATGTACACTAATACTACGTTGATGGACATTAAGTTATGAAGCTATCCAAGTTGAACAGTTTTGTAAAAGACTTTCCTAGATGGCGCGTAGGTATTTCTAGTGCAATAAACCCGAGCCGTGATGGCTCAATGGATACACGTGTGGATTCCAGTTAATTGTCACCGGTTCGAGTCCTGGGCAGGCACTTATTTTTTGTTTCAAAAATTATTATTGTGTTTTGCAGTTAAGGAAAACATCTCGAGGATCATTTGATGTCGATAGTATGTTATTACGATATTTTTTATTATATGGATTTTTTATTGCATTGCCGAGTATAGTTACGAAAATGATGAGGAAGGCTTTCATCCTTAGATTTATTTACTATTTTTATTTTGTTAACTGTTAACTGCCTCATTGGTCTAGTGGTTAGCATGTTCGACTATAGCCATGAGGTCCTGGGTTCGAGTCCCGGGTCAGGCCAATTCGAAATAGATATTGAGTTTTCTATTAAGATTTTCTCAATATTTGCTCGAAGTTGGGAAGTTGGCGGTGTGATTCACCCCCGTGCCTCGGAGAGCACGTTAAGTTCGTCGGTCCTGCGCCGAATCTCTCTCCGGTCGTGTCGGATTCCGTCACAACGGACTATGAGAGCGAAGTAATAGAGAGTGCACTTGTGTACTATGCCTGCCAATCCGCAGTGGAGCAGCGTGGTGGGTCTATGCTCTAAAAACCCTC
>JACTOM010000416.1:675224-713578 GCA_015832385.1 Elymnias hypermnestra | reverse complement strand
AAAAAGGATTTATGAGTCAAGAGTGAATGCGAAAGTTGGAAGGGGAAGACCGAGGCGAACGTTCCTGGACCAAATCCAGGACATTTTAAATAACGGCCAGGTCAAGAGTACTCTAAACCGACGAACTTGTATGAAAGATTTAATGAGATTGAAAGAAGCGAAGGAGATATGCAAGGATCGTGGCAAGTGGAAGGATGTTGTCTCTGCCTACCCCTATGGGAATGAGGCGTGATGCTATGTATGTATGTATGTATGGAGGTCCGTTCCCAGCAATGGGACGTTAATAGTCTCTAATTTAACTTACACGCCTGGAAAACTTTGTCCTCGTAGAAATTTCAGAATGTAATTATGTTACTTTTTACTAACTGACACGTCAGTATTTTAATTTTGTTTCAGCACCCAAACAAACACTGTAACTTTATTTATATGTATAGATTACTGGTGGGCGCGGCCGGACTAATAATTATGCCCCACCAGTTAAAACAGCGCAAAGTGTTTAAATAAATAGTAAAACTCATCACTTACCTGATTTCAGTGAAATCGATACACACACACGTCACTACAACACATATTTTGTTTTTTCCCTCTTATTAATGTTACATTTAAGGCGTCACTTTACAAAATTCCATTTTACAAAAGGCGTCACCACTTTAGAAGTCGCACAACAGTCAATTTTGTAGATAAAAAATTTGTAAAAAAAATGCAAGAGAAAAACGTACGCCATCTTGTATATTTTACCGCGCACTCCCCAATAGCACTCAATCTTTCATTAACTCCAACCAGTATATAGGTATTATCTATGACTCCAACTATTGACAGACTTTGATATTCCATTTTTGAAATTTTATCTTTTTAAAAACAAACACAACTTTTGTTGGTTGCCAGCTTTATAATTAATTAAAAAGTATGTATATATAATATACAAGTATTCGTATACGTGTCATGAATGTGATTATTTATATTTATACATATGTCTGTTTGTAAACTTTATATACATACTAGTAACGCCCCGTGGTTTCACCCACGGAAATACCGATCTTGTGGCAGATTGTACTTAGATTTAAATTATTTTAGGGCAGATATACAAATTGTGGAAGAAATAAAGTCTTTTATGTCGATATGTGTGTATGATGGTAAAATAAATATGGTCATACTACATTATTTTGATTGGATTGACATTTTAAAATTCATTATATCTTTTGAATGCAATGTCCGATATTAATAATTTAAAAAGTATTTTACTGGTATTGAAACGGTCTTTAATAAAATTATTATGGCTGACAGGTTAGCGCTTGACTGTGATCTAATCTGATGGTACAGTCTAAGATGGAAACGCGGTAATCTCGTAAGAGGCGATATACCTCTTATGTTAGCGGTACGTCTTTTCTCTTTGTTTAGCGGTACGTCTTTGCTGTTAGGGTGGTAACCAGTCGCGTCCGGAGCCTCCCACCAGTCCAGAAATCACAGTTTTCTAAATTCGTCCTACCGGGGATCGAACTCGGGAACTTTGCTAGTAAGGCGAATACTCGCACCACTGCGCCAGCGAGGCCGTCAATTTATTGTCGGCACTTTTATTAATTTCTAAGTAGGTAAGTAGCAGCCTACTTAACGTCCCACTGCTGGGCACAGGCCTGCTCACTCATATTAGAGAGGGTTTTTAGAGCATAGATCCTCCACGCTGCTCCACTGCGGATTGGCAGGCATAGTACACAAGTGCACTCTCTATTCCTTCACTCTCATAGTCCAATGTGACGGTATTCCGACACAACCGGAGAGAGATCGGGCGCAGGACCGACGGCTTAACGTGCTCTCCGAGGCACGGGGGTGGATCACACTGCCAACTTCCCAACTTCGGGCAAATATTGAGAAAATCTTAATAGAATACTCAATATCCATTTTTGAATAGGCCCGACCCGGGACTCGAACTCAGGACCTCACGTCTGTAGTCGAACATACTAACCACTGGACCAATGAGTCTAAGTAGGTATAGTCGCCTAATGACTAATTTTTTCACACCTTGTGTTATATTAATACATTTTTGTGGTATTTAGGTACGATGCAGTGAGTAAACCGTAAGAAATTAGCGCGTTTCCATCTTATCTTCATTAACCATCAGATGTGATCACAGTCAAGCGCTTAGCTTTCCGAAATAATAAAAAATTTGGTATTAGTAACTTCGCTAGCAAAAATTCCGGGATCAATCCTTGACAGGACTTCGACTAGAGAAAATTTGCTTCCCGATACAATATTGTGTAGAACTAATAAAAACGATGTATAATTTAAATAAATCCTACCGGCATAGATCCATAGAAAATTCCAATGTCTTTTTCTACTCTAATGTCTATCGATTACCATATTCAAGCAAGGAAACCCCTTAACAATGTTTCTTTTTCACATTGGCATAGCCTATCATCGTAGGAATCCAGATCAACGAGAAGCAATTATAAACTGCACTCAGAAACTGATTACATTTGATGGATAATATTTATGAAAGCGTTCTAATATAATGTGATAATCAGAGTCACAAGTCAAATAATAAAAGAGAAATCTTAAGGTAATTAATGTCAAATACTAAGCCGCAGGATAAAAATGTATCAAAAGCCCGCGGTTACTTTTACACAAGCTTTGCACAATTGCTTTACACAATTGCTACGAACTAATTGAAACGAAAATCCAAGCTTTAAAATTTAACGGTGTGCCGATAACTTCCAGAGACCCTCGTAAGCCTTAATTATCGCCGAAAATGTCAATAAACCTGACGTTCGGACGTTTTTTCTCCCCTTTCTCATTTGTTAGCCCTAAAATTGTAGCCCTGCGTTTTGTATTGTAACAAACCAAATATGAAGAAACTCTCCTTCTCTACGGGGCTCATTGTAATGTTTGGTGAAATAGTAACAAGCAACAAAAGCGGGGGTCAGCTTACATTGGATAGTATTACCCTGCATTGAGAAGGGTACACAGGGTTGAAACACGCACCACTCTAAGACCTTTAGCTCAAGTAGAGTGAGCGAGATGGCGTTATACATGTCATTTCATCTGTTCATTCCTTTCCACGAATAAATCATAAAGATAACTACAACGAATGTTTAAAGAAAAACAATAATTTTATACAAAAATAACAATAAAAAATTATTTATTCACAGATTAATCATGAAATTGTAATTAAAGTGTTATTCCAACTACTCCGTGGTTGATTAAAAAAGCATGTCTATACTAAACGTTTACACAATAAGGTTTTATATAAAAATAAATAAATGTAAGGCATCAGTTGCATTTAATATAGTATTTCTGTTTGATTAAATGATAATAAAGTTTAACTAGAATCAATATTTTGGCGGTTAAAACGGAACGCAGTTGAAGTGTACACCGTGCGGCCGCCGGGCCGAAAACCCTCGGCCGGGATACCATAATCAGTCGTCCATCCGCGCGCGAATAGATTGGTTGTGTTAAGTAATCACGCCACTCCGTCATTTCAGACAAAATAACCCAAAATTCTCACCAGCTATCACTAAAATATGCATTTATATAGTGTTCTCGTGCTATCCAATGTGTTATCTGTTAGAAAAATGTGAACAGACCTGTTGTATAGAGTGGTATCGAGGAGCTTTGCACCCAGCGTCCCAGTATCTTGAATAATGATATAAAACAACGTTTTGTAAGGCAATAAATCGGTCGTAAGTATGCTTTAATCGTTGATGTATAAGTTATAATAGTATGTTTTAATGAAGTAATAGTTGGAAAGTTATAGAGCGGGTGTCCGTGTAATATGCTAATCAGGGGGTTTCTTTAAACTCGAACACAAAAACCTCTGCACTAGATACTGCAGTGCGATTTGTGTTGCAAATTTTTGTTTTCTATGATCAAATTTTAATGATATCTATTATTATTTAATATATAACATTTAGATTTGATACTTTCGAAGCTTAAAGATCTGGCTTTGTTTATAAACGTTGACGTATTATATTTTATGCAATGGATACACTTCCATTTTTTTTTAAGATAATTAAATAGTTTGTTATATTTAATGTGTTATTATACTCATAAATCGTTAATCATTATATAATAACATTTCTTTAAGGTTATGAGTTAATTGTACAAATTTCCGAGTTTGTATTTTACATTTATAAGCTATTTTGTTTGTTTTTTTTTTATAAGGGAAGCGTAAAGAAATATTTTGACATGGAACCTATTAAATTCAAGTTTATATATATATTTAATAAAGACACGAAATAATATTTTGATTATTTTAAAAATGATCAATTAAATATAGGTGTATCCAGTTTAGAATATAGTCTTGTTTTATTTACATTGCTGTAGTTTTTATCTGGAAACCAAAGCATAAAAGCTATAACTTTGCGATTGCACTGTAGAATGATTTTTAGGGTTCAGTTATTGCTGTTTATACATATTTTATGAGAAATAAAATCCTTCTAGTTATAACGAATGCCTTCTTTTAACAATGACAGTAGCCAAAGTTACTCCAGATATTATCAACTATCTTGAAATTGATTTTTGACATAAAGATCGTATATACTTTCGTAAGCAATTGACTGTCAAATATACACTCCAATTTGTTTTTTAAAATACCATTCGAAAATTATAAATACAAAAGAAGAAAAGATTAGTCGTAAAATGCTACTTATATATATATTCTACTAGTTATACTTGAAAACGTACACAGATTTCCTTTATCATAGGAGAGAGGGAGTTTTCAGCTACAAATATTTAATATATATAAAATAGTTAGTAGGCTACATAAAATTAACAACTCATTTAAAGGTAACTGTATACGTTTCTATAATAAACTCACTCTAGACGTTTTAGAGATGTCAATTAATAAATTCAAAGTCTTTGTTGAACGAAATGCTCTAATTTGAATTGAAATATATTAAACTGATATGATGATTTTGTTGTGGGTTCTTCTCGGGACAGGGAATTAGAATTAGTGTGTGGAAAAAAATGCTAAAATGATGCATTTCACGCAAATATATCATTTTAGTTTATTTCAAATATCCTCACAACTTGTCCATGAATTATCTTAAACTACAAAGTACACATGTCATAAGTGAAACTTCTTTGGCAATCTAATTTTTAACTCTTGTTTATATTTATACAAATGTAAAAGGTTAGATTTGCGAGACTTAGAGGGAGGGAAGACATGTTAGGAAATTAATTAAAATATTAAAAGTGTCGTAAATTATTACAAATAATTTATTGAAATCTCAACTGACGATTTGTAAATAACCACCACGTGATTTTGGTCAATATTAAAACTGCCTAGCCTTCACAAGAAGTAGCATTAAACGCTGCACATTTTCGTGACGCTAATCACGAGTTTCATCCGTAAAAAAATTATCCTCATAAAGAAGTTTCACTTCAATAATGTAGAGCATTCTTTTGTTTGTTTAGCGCACGTATTTCATAGAATTGCAACTAAACATGGCTGAAGCCTCCCAGCAGTCCTGAATTGACAAATTAGAAAATGCAATTTCCTAAATTCTTCCTTACTGGGATTGAACCCAAGGTCTCTGCTAGCAAAGCGAGGAACAGCCACAACGGGACCGATGAAATGCCTTTCTTAAAGAATGTTCTTAAAATTATATTTAGGCGTATGCTCAGCCCGACAAATGATTACTAAACCTTCTTCATCCTTAAATACGGCATAACAAGAATAAAAAATCCTTTTTCATGTAAGAAAAGTCCTCACAACTTATCAATTATCTCAAGTATAAAATAAGAAAGATGCAGTTGGAAAGTAGAAAAGTTGTTCGTAACATGTAATTTAATATCCAATTTAAGTCGAACAATCGCGTCTCGGGAATAGAACTAAAACTCCATTTCTATCTTGCATTCAGTGAATTCATCCAAATGGCTTCAGAAACTAGTAATTCATCCAGAACTAGTGGCTTTACAAACTTCTATAATGGCCTCTGCAATTCCGCCAGTGGTCAAAAGAGTTCTACTTTTTCGCTCCCCTTTCAAAGCTCTTTGAGTCGCCTTAATAAACTCAATAAGCAATTTCGTATTTAAGTACAAACCTTAACATATAGGGCCAAATCAAATCAAAAATACTTTATTCGAGGCTTTTAGAGCACTTTTGAAAAGTCCAATATTGTTACGGTTACTAATTAAAAATTATATTGTACTGCCGAGTTTCTTGGCGGTTTTTGAACAGTGGATCAGATTACTAACGATTCAAAGGAGCTTTTTGAGAGTACTTGAATGATTTACTTGATTTAAAATAGTAAGGTAACTTGATAAACAGTTGTGGTATAAAAGAAGATGTGAGTAAAATTTAGAAAGGTATAAAAGTATTTTTTAGTCAATCAAAGACCAATCAGAAACAAAGTAAATCCTTCACTGTTTTTAAGTCGCTTACTAATTTGCAGGTTAAGTAATTCTCATATTCTTGAATATTATATTACATACTTTGACTTAAACCACAATACAAACTAAGAACTATCAGTAGGCGAATATTCATTCATTCTAATGTGCTACTTTTCTTATACCAAACGCCCCACTCAAAAATAATATGTCTACCAATCACAGTCGTCGTCAAAATGACGACTAATAAATAAAAAATTTAACAAAAAAAGAACCGCCTTCAAAACAAACTTACAAATATATTAATATGTTGACTATTTGAACGGGTACATATCACGATGGCGATTTTTAATTTTTAATTTTTAATTTTGCCGATATTTCGACCCAGTTGCATGGATCGTGGTCAAGACGTTACTGCTGTGGTCGTCTGTGTCAAGCTGTCAAGGGCAGAATCTGTCTACCCTACGTCTGATTCTTTTATTTTTCACGGCACCCACATCCATTTGTCGGCATACTACACTCACGTCACGTTTTAATTTTGAAAAATTGCGTCGTTTGTTCATTTGGCATAGCTTCACCACTGGATTCCACGTATCAGCCAGCTTAAAACCATCTTCACGATTGAAATTAGGATATTTTTTAATTTCAATGGCCTCGCGAACTAATCTCGGCATATAATGGCGGTCCGTGGAAAGAACTTTCGGGCTATGAAGTTCTATCCAGTGTTGAGTTCCCTGCTGCAAAATGTGCTCCGCGATCGCAGATTTTTGTATGTCGTTGTGCTTGACAGCATTTATGTGTTCTGACACACGAGTTGCTATGGAACGCTTCGTTTGCCCAATATAAGAGCTTCCACAGCTGCAGTCAATTTTGTAAACGCCCGGACATTGATACGGTAAACGATCCTTCGGAGATCTTACCATGTTTATAATCCTTTGTAAGGGAGTGAAGACAGTTTTGATGCTATAATCGTTTCGCAGTAGCCTGCCTATTCTGTCCGTCACTCCCTTTACAAAGGGTAAATAGGCCTTTGGCCTTTCTACCTCCAAAGGTCGTTTATGGTGTCTCTGCTTGCTGACGGGTTTTGGGGATCTATGTCCATTCCGACGTAACACCTCTCTTACATGGGTTAACTCGTCCTGAACAGTTAGATCATCACATAAATCGTGAGCTCGACTGATCAATGCTGTCCCGACCGAGGCAAGGTGACGTGGATGATGATGAGACGAACCATGTAAATATCTGTCCGTATGTGTGGGTTTTCTATATACCGAATGACCAAAATTGCCATCAGATGTTAAATATATATGTACATCCAGGAAAGACATGCTTCTGTGTTTCTCCATTTCGTACGTGAAGGCTATTTTATGATGAATGCTATTCAGGTGTTCCAGGTATTGGTCAACTTCTTGCTTACCTCCTTGAAGCACCGCAAATACATCATCAACGTACCGTTTCCAAAACTTAACTTGGCTGGGTGCAGTGGAGATGGCTCGGTCTTCGAAATATTCCATCCATAAATTCGCGACAACTGGAGCGACCGGACTTCCCATAGCAACGCCATCTATCTGGAGGTAATATTCGCCCTTGAAGAGAAAGAAGTTGGACTCCAAGCAGTGTTTAATTAGTATTATGTACTCTACGGGGATGTTGTTGCTCTGCAATTTGTTTTTTATTACTTCCAGACAGTCGCTTACCGGTACGTTGGTGAAAAGTGATTCTACATCGAAGCCTACCATGCATTCATGTTCTGTAAGTCTCATATCACGTAGTAATTGAACGAAATTTCGAGAATCCTTAATATATTAATATGCTCTAAAAAGTGTTCTTCGTATTCTTATATTCGGAGTCGGCGCCAGCCTCGGCGCCGCTCATACCTATAGCTGTATATGCACTTATAGCTATGTATGTACCTTAGCAAACATACATACCGTCGAATTGATAACCTCCTCCTTTTTTTGAAGTCGGTTAAAAAGTAGCTTAAATTACTCCTTATTACATCACTTACCTGCCAGTTAAAGCCCTGTCAAAATAACTGTAGTTGTAACAGCGATTTGACGGGATAAATAGACAGACAACACACAAATTTCAAAATAGATTTTATTCACCGTTCACACTTGATATTTACAGTCGTAAATCGAAAACTATCGATCTTAAGAAAAAAATCGTAAGAATCAAAATTGTAGATAATTTAATTCCGCACAATGTTGATAATCACCATTTTTCGCGTAAAGTTGAAAATAAGTGAGTTATTGAATAAACAAAAAATAACCTTTAAATCCAAGATGGTGGATAACGTAATAGAGTACATACATACATAGCATCACGCCTCATTCCCAAAGAGGTAGGCAGAGACCACGTCCTTCCACTTGCCTCTCATTAAACCTTTCATACAAGTTCGTCGGTTTAAAGTACTCTTGACCTGGCCCTTATTTAAAATGTCCTGGATTTGGTCCATGAACGTTCGCCTTAATCTTCCCCTTCCAACTTTCGCATTCACTCTTGACTAATAAATCCTTTTTGTCAGTCTCCTTTCATTCATTCTCTTTACATGCCCAAACCATCTAAGCATACCTTTCTCAATTTTAGTCACTACGTCTTCTTTTCACACTATAAACCACAACGTTCTCTTATCACACGATTTCTTACTCTGTCACTCAGTTTTAATCAACTCATGCTTATCAACGATCTCATCTCAACCGCATTTATAGATACTATACGTAATAGAGTGCCGGTGCCGAATACTAAAAGTTAAACTATTGGTAACATTTCCCAACGATTGCCGAAGAAAATTTGCTGTTTTAACATTTCATGCAATGTCAAATCGTAATTCAACTGGGCTAATTAATACTGAGAAAATAGGGATCTGTGAGGGTAGTAAAAAGTTAAATTTGTCCGTGCCCCGTTTGTTTCCAATGCAAGCTGACTCCAAAAACAATGGGCACTCGCACCTAAAATGTAAATTACAAACCAGTTTAGGATTTACAAACGGCACGCCCAAAAACATAACACCCAGCGTCCATTTAGTTGGATTTGTTACTGCATTTAAATTTGTAATTCTATGAATACATTGTTATAGCCTTGGAGGACGCATTTATTTCTCACACGAATGATAGAAAATCAATTCACATGTCAGAAGTGAAACTACTTTGGCAAACCAATTTTTAAGTCTTGTTTATATTTATACACATGTAAAGTATTCCGAGACTTAGAGGAGAAAAGAAAGATTAATTGTCATTAAAATATTAAAATTGTCGAAAATTAATACAAATAATTTATTGAAATCTCAAAAGACGAATTGTAAATTAAATCCCACGTGTGTTTTGTCAATATTACATAGTAAGTAAGTAAGTAGCAGCCCATTAACGTCCCACTGCTGGGCACACGCCTCCTCACTCCGAGAAGCGAGGGTTTTTAGAGTAAGACCCACCACGCTGCTTCAGTGCGGATTGGCAGGCATGGTACACAAGTGCACTCTCTATTCCTTCACTCTCATAGTCCGATGTGACGGGTATCCGACACAGTCTGAGGGAGATCAGGCGCCATATTACATATCATTAATTAAATTTAAAAACAGTATACTAAATGATAAAATGACGGGAAATTAAAATGCTACATGTTATTTGTAAATATTTAAAACTTCGTGACGCTAATAACGCGTTTCATCTGTAAACATTACCCTAACGCTTAAAGAAGTTTCACTTCAAATATAAAAAAATATCAATAAAAGAACACCCTTCAAAACAAACTTACAAATATATTAATGCTTTAAAAAGTAAAAAATAATTCGGTTTCGGCGTCAGCCAAGGTAGGTTTGTCTCGCAGGTCTACTTAGCTGTATACTCGTATGTGGGTAGCCTGGCTGACACCGATTCCAAATATAAGAATACGAAGAACTCTAAAAAATGCGCAATTATTTTTTTACTTTTTAAATCAAATTAATATATTTGCAACAGTTTGTGTTGAAGAAAGTTATATTTTTTGTTAAAATTTATATTTTTTTTTTTATTTTGGTGAATCTGAAGTAAACTAACAAATATGTCTGAATATATGATACAACATTACAAAATGTAATTTACGTTGGTACCGCCACATCCGGGATCGAACCCGCAACCTTGTTTTGCCATCCTGCTATCACCAGTCGTTTATATGGTAATCGAGCACATCACTAATTCACTAATACGCAAAAGTTTCCCTCCCCTCACAGTCGATTACCACCGCTTCACACATAATACACCTATAAATATTGCAATGAGGCAACAAATGTAAGCTCATTGGCATTTGATTATAAACAGTTATATATTCTGCCAAAAATCGCACCCTTACTGTAAACCTTTGAGGAGTTCCATTGGTCTTCATATTTAACTACGATAATCACTTGACTTTACCGACGTTACGGTAGGAGGTTATCAATTTGTCTGTTTTTTTTAAACGATCTCGATGTTTTTGTTATATGGAAAGTGGTGCTTGTCGTAGGGTCCAGTTATGATGATGGAATCCATGAGAAAACCGTATAAGTCTTAAATTTGCATTAAGCGTGTGCGCGACAAACAGACTTATAACGCAAGATCACGCCAACTGATTTCGATGATTCATTTTTTTTTTTTTTGAAAGAGTATACAAGGGTTGTTTGATGATAGTTTGGTTAGGTTTTGATCATAGGAAATATGACGGAACTCTTCAAATCTCAGTAGCAAATTAACGATACTCGGCAGAATCCTATAGGCTATCTGGATATTTAAGTCACGAACCATTACGTCAGTATGGTCAAGTAATTGTCGTAGTTAAATGTGAAGACCAATGGAACTCCTCAACCGCTTACAGTATGAGTGCGACTTATAACTCAAGATCACACCAACTGATTTCGATAATTCATTTTTTATTGGAAAGGGTATAGAAGGGTTTTTTGATGATATTTTGGTTAGGTTTTGATCATGGGAAATATGACGGAACTCTTCAAATCTCAGTAGCAAATTAACGATACTCGGCAGAATCCTATAGGCTATCTGGATATTTAAGTCACGAACCATTACGTCAGTATGGTCAAGTAATTGTCGTAGTTATATGTGAAGACCAATGGAACTCCTCAACAGCTTACAGTATGAGTGCGACTTATAACTCAAGATCACGCCAATTGATTTCGATAATTCGCTTTTTATTGTAAAGGGTATACAAGGGTTGTTTGATGATAGTTTGGTTAGGTTTGGATCATAGGAAATATGACGGAACTCTTCAAATCTCAGTAGCAAATTAACGATACTCGGCAGAATCCTATAGGCTATCTGGATATTTAAGTCACGAACCATTACGTCGGTATGGTCAAGTAATTGTCGTAGTTAAATGTGATGATCAATGGAACTCTTCAATGGTTTACTGTCAGGGTGTCATTTGTGGCAGAATATCTAACTGTCTGTAATCGACTTTTGCGTATAGGTGATGAGCTCGATTGCCATATTAAAAACTGGTGATAGTGGAGTGGCAAAGTACCCGATCTGGAACGCAAGAGATTGTGGATTCGATCCCTGGTGTGGCGGTAACAATGCAAATTTCACTTTGCAAAGTTTTTTATTTGAAAGGTGCGGTCTCACTTGAGTAACACGTTTTTAGGTGAACCCATATTCAGATAAATATGTTAATGTACTTCAGATTTACTACAAATTAAGAAATATATAAAAATTTTATCAAAAAAAAAAAACATTTAAAACAAACTTTCAAACGAATTAATATGCTCTAAAAGGTAAAAAATAATTGCGTATTCTTTTTTAGTTTTTCGTATTCTTATATTTGGAGTCGGTGTCAGCCAAAGCAGGTAACTATATATATATAGTTAGGTATAGGTTGTATCTACATATACAGCTATAGATGTGAGCGGCGCCGGAGCTGCCAAGTGGACGCGCGGGACACGCCTACCTTGGCTGGCGCCGACTCCAAATATAAGAATACGAAAAACTAAAAAAGAATACGCAATTATTTTTTACCTTTTAGAACAAAAAGTAGTGTGTATTAGCCTGCTAATCCGCACTAGAACAGCGTGGTGGGGCTATGCTCTAAAAACCCTCGCTTTTCGGAGTGAGGAGGCCTGTGCCCAGTAGTGGGACGTTAATGGGCTGCTACTTACTTTTACTTACTTAGTGTGTATTAAAGGCGGTTCTTTGTTTTTGTAAAAATTTTAATTTATTTTACAAATAAAATACATGCGTATAAAAAATTTAATGTGAAATATTTCACTACCCAGCTCGTTGTATTTTTGGCAAGCTTTTCCTAACGTTTCTATACTTTACAACTTTTTTATCGTATATTTGAAGCCTATGTCCTTTCTCAGACTGTAGACTATCTGTGTACCAAATTTAAATTAAAATCGGTTCAGTAGTTTTGACGTGAAAGCGCGACCGACAGTTACTTTCACATCTATAATATTAGTAAGAATTACAAAGAATCATGCCATTTAATTCAATTTTAAGGAAACCTTTGAGTAATTTGTTCTAGTCTTTCTTAATGTTCCTCGCACAGAGTTTCACTTATATTTGGTTATATTGTTTGAGTTGTTTTTGAGTTTGAGTTTGACAAAATCTCCTAAACATAAATGAAACGATACATACATTATTTTCAGACCACATAAACACCGCGCATACACTGACATCCGTGCTCACACACACACACACACACACACACACACACATTTACATTCGTACACAGTCCCATAAAAATATATATTCATTCATATATGCCAAATATATTTATTAATATTGTTATAGTATTATGTACAACCTGTGTTATATATAAGGGAAGACGTTGATCACTGCAACACAGTTTATACTACTGCAGGATCATCGTTCCTATGTATTTAAGATACCACTGTACTGTTCTTGAAAATAATAATAAAAAATAATAAAAAAAAATAATAATAGTCTGTTACAGAGACTTAACGTATAAGTTTCTAAGGTATACTTATTTACTTGACTATTTTAATCATTTTTTACGTATATTTAGCAATTTTTATTGATATATATACGTACCCTTTATAATAAACTTAGGAAAAACAGCACTGAAGTGAAAACTCAGTTTTTATTAGTTGGTTGTATAAGAAAAAATATTTAACTTATAAAAGGATGATACGTCCTGATAAAAAACTTGTATATAGATTGTTACTTTTCGATTCTTAGACAAAAATATTATCTAGATCCTCTTTGTAACTAGTTTTCCAATTATTACTAACAATTTCCCTTTTAGATTGTCATAAATGCTTGTAGTAAAACTTATATAGATATAAATTTAATAGTTCGAAACTAAAACCAATAAGCGTGTCGAAGCATATGTGTACATAATACTATCAAAAAAATGTATGAAAAAGTTTTAATAAAAGAGATGCATCAACAAAAACCAACAGCAAACTCCGAGCCAAAGAAATAAAAACATGTGAACAAAGAAACAAGAACAAAACTATCCCCGGCTTAGACTAACTCCTTGTGCTCCGGAAGTTATCAACATTCGACCGGTTTTTGAGGAAAGCAAGGCCACAGGAGTATCATGTAGACATGATGAGTATTAAGATCAACTATCTTTTACTTCATTTTATTATCAAAACATTCAGATAAGGTCACCAACCCATGTAAAGTTTGGTATGGTTCAATACATTAACTTTCTTACGGTGATTAAAAAAATATGTATTAGATTTATCACGTATTTGTATTAACACTACTAGCTAACCACTAGACCAATGACTGCCTCATTGGTCTAGTGGTTAGCATGTTCGGCTACAGACATGAAGTCCTGGGTTCGAGTTCCGGGTTGGACCAATTAAAAAAAAAGGCAATGCTGAGTTTTCTATTTAAGATTTTCTCAATATTTGCCCGAAGTTGGGAAGTTGGCGGTGTGATCCACCCCCGTGCCTCGGAGAGCACGTTAAGCCGTCGGTCCTGCGCCTGATCACTCTCCGGTCGTGTCGGATTTCCGTCACATCGGACTACGAGAGTGAAGGAATAGAAAGTGCGCTTGTGTA
The DNA here is from genome assembly GCA_015832385.1 of Elymnias hypermnestra. Classification (NCBI taxonomy): domain Eukaryota; kingdom Metazoa; phylum Arthropoda; class Insecta; order Lepidoptera; family Nymphalidae; genus Elymnias; species Elymnias hypermnestra. Next base: position 699,255 of record JACTOM010000416.1, on the reverse strand, counting down.
CTATGCCTGCCAATCCGCAGTAGAGTAGCGTGGTGGGTCTATGCTCTAAAAACCCTCGCTCCTCGGAGTGAGGAGGCCTGTGCCCAGCAGTGGGACGTTAATGGGCTGCTACTAACTAACTTTTTTTTTTCGCTGAGAAATGCATTTAGGCACGAACCCCGACCTACAGGTCAGGAGTGTGGGACTTGGCGAGGGAGGAGACCTCACAATACCCACTAAGACCCAGCGGAATCCTCTTCATCCGTAAGTGTGGCACCAGGTGATCAACTTTCGCATTCGTCCCTGGTACCCCAGATGAGTCCCACTGAGGATTCAAGGAGGTGGAAGGAGGCGCGCAAACACGCGCCGCCTAGTGCCCTGCCTCCTTCGCATCCTATCATTGCAGAGCATCGCACCTATAATGCTCCCCAGCGAGAGATCACCGCCAATCATTGCCACCAGGAAGTGACGTTGAGGTCCCCAGGCTGCACACTCTGCCACAGTGTGATGCGTTGAGTCGACTGCTGCACCACACTGTTGGCAAGCGGGTGACTCCTCCCGGCCAATTCGATGCAGGAACTTTCCGAAGCATCCATGCCCGGTCAGAACCTGCACCAATCTATAGGAGAGCGATCCGTGCTCTCTGGAAAGCCATTGATCCAGATGAGGTCGGATCGCCGCCACAATGTTCACGCCCGCTACTGGGGACCCGAGGCACTCCTTCCATTTTTGGACCAGGGCTTTGTCAGCCAGATTTCTGATCCTCCGAACCTCTTCGGCATCAGCCCAAAGACTCTGCGCTCTCGCCGCCACTCTATGTCGATAGACGGCCGCAAGAACCTCAGACCGCAGCTCCCACGGAGGATTGCCCACCAAAATACTAACTAACTACTCAGACTACAACCTAAATAAAGTTTGATCTCTTGATAAATGTCTTTATTTATAAATGTGTCCCGTATGTAATGTTGTATTATCCATTTTTTAAGAAATCATTGCATTACGCTTCGTTAAAGGAGGAGATAGTTCAAAAGAAGATGAAAAAGAAAAGGAGCCAGCTATTAATCGGGCTCAAAGTGAACAAATTGGGTTTAGATTAACTGATAATAAAAGTTCATCAAACAATTTTGTTAATGACAAATTTAAGTCGTTTACGACAACAATAGACGCAATTATATTTTATAGCCTTGTCTAGATGGATATTTTTTCGCATGTCATCAGTTTTTGGGAGCTTTGTAACTTTCTTTATTTGTATTCAAAGTTAAAAGGTCGTTTAAACTGTAGATGACCTAATGAATCTCTAAAAGTTATATCAGTATGCTCATTGTATCCAGGAACTTATGTCATGTGTCCCAAAAATATAAGCATCTACCGAATCAACTCCTTCACTTCAGCTTCCTAATTCTTTCCATTTATCTTATCAAGTAAAATTTCATATTCCTGGAGATGTACTAGTTCTGTTATTTTATATTCTTATCTAGATGGATGTTTTTGTACTAGTTAATCATTGTTTGAGAGTTTTATCACTTCTTTATCTGTATCGTCATTTTTAACGTCAAAATCATTGATTGTCTTGAAATGATTATAGATAACCTAATGATCTCCAGAAGATCTATCTGTATGCCCCTTGTACCAAGGGTTATATGTCATATGTTCCATAAATATAAGGGTCTACCGAATCAATACATTCACTTCAGCTTCCTAATTCTTTCCATTTATCTTATCACGTAAAATTTTCTATTCCTGGAGAGATACTGGTATGGTTATTGTATATTCTTATCTAGATGAATGTTTTTTAATAGTTAATCATTATTTGAGAGTTTTATTACTTCTTTATCTGTATCGTCGTCTTTAACGTTAAAATCATTGATCGTCTTGAAATGTTTATAGATGACCTAATGATCTCCAGAAGATCTATCTGTAGGCCCCTTGTACCAAGGGTTATATGTCATATGTTCCATAAATATAAGGGTCTACCGAATCAACTCCTTCACTTCAGCTTCCTAAACATGTCCAATAACATGATTCTAGTTTTTAGAAGCATTATCACTTCCTTTAGTTGTGTCATAGTCTTCAAGGTTTAAACCAATGTCTAAAATGATATTAGACAACCTAATGCTTTCCAAAAGGTCTGTTGGTATGCCCCTTGTATTCAAGGACTCATGATGTCCCATAAATATATTCATCGAATGATTTAACTCCTTTACTTCAGCTTCATCAGCTTCCTTATTGTTTTTATCTATCTTATCGAGTAACTCCTACTTTGATTATTACTCATCAAAAATAGAAACTGATACTATATACTCATATAACAGAAACTATATTTAACTGCGGCGTGGTTATATACATTAACATAATTCTCCGTTGATTGACATACCAAAACAATACTGTTGATGGACGTAACAAATGCCAAACTCGGCCGCTAATGGAGTTTTCTTTTTATGATACATCAACGTTATATTTATAGTCAGTCTACGATTACGCACTCCACATTGGACTTCTGCTTTACCCTGAAATTAATGATGTAATTTAAAGAGCTCCTTAGTGTTGGAAAAACTTCTAGGAGCACGCTAAATCAATTTCGGAGCTTGAAACTAATTCACTATTGCTTTTCCACTATTTATTTCTTTTTCTCCAGGAGTTGCTGCACGAATCAATTTATCTTGGGGAGTATAGTTTTTATTCAACTCGTTTGTAGTGAAACAAAGCTCACTCCGCAACGTTGAGTTATAAATCCAGCAAGTTTTTTGAAGCTTATCTGATTAAGATTTAATAAGCCTTGTGTTACTCGTGCATGAAGTTGAAATTATTTACTATTTGGAAATGTATTATCATTATTTTTTTTATAACATGAATATTTTATGATCACCTCCATGGTATAAGACTACAACCACAGATAATAACTTATATACTTACTTTTGATTAAAAACAAGATGGCGTCACTAGTATTTGCATTAAAATTGGCGGGAAACTTATGAATTGAAAAGAATACAATATTTCTCGAAATATTTATCGATTACTTTTTCAAGAAAAATTGCGTTAGAAATTTTAAGTAAACTTAATCAATATAGTACCTACTTTAATGTAACCTTTTTAGCGTTTGACATAATTGTCAGCGATTGAAGGAAGAGATGCGTGTGTATCAAGTACATGGTAGTGTGTATAATTTTGTTTTTATTGATTTTATATATTTTTTATTAATTATTAAATATATATATATCGGTGTGCAAATAGTCTGTGGAACGCTAGCGCCATCTGTCTATCGGCGTGAGGCAGAGTCAATAGTGACATTCCGACGCGGGTCTCTCCAGTCCTCAGGTGACGTTCCGCCAGAGCGGTCGACTATTGAAACTGTTGCGTTCCTAGCTATGAGTTTGTGAAATTGATATCGGGAACATTAAGTGATTGAACTTTATAATCTGGGTTAATTCCCTATTTTTTTTAGAAAGTAATATAGCCTATGTCGCTCGGTAAAAATGCAGCTTTCTAATGGTGAAAAGAATATTGAAATCGGTTCAGTAGTTTTTGTTGCACATAACAGATATGTTTTCTCTTTATAATGTTAGTTTAGATAAATGTGGAAAATTTCGTACTCCTCGCTCTCTTTTGCTCCACGTATTAATATATAGATATCTTCACGCTGAACGGTAAATGCAAATGTTCTTTTTAATATAATCAAATCTATTTTCTATTCCTGTCTCTCCCTCAAATCCAGAGGGAGCGTTCAAGCGAGAAAGTAGGACTACGCTTGGATGGCACGTCACTTGTGACTGACAACTGACAGCAGTATTTGCCGGTGCTCCTGGTCAGTCAAAAATAGACTGTGACCCAGTATGAATACGGGTTAAACGCCAAGTTTGTTGTATTGTAAAAGCCTGGGGCAGTACGACTGTTGTACGATTAATTTATCACGACATATATATTATCGGTACGTCGGATCTGTGACAGACGTTGGGTAAAAATTTATCATTATAACATTGATATGTAGCTGTCCTTAATTTGTCCGGCGATACTGTGTTTGATGTTTTTATTGGGGATAGTTTAATAAAACCGAATGACAAAGTAAGAGAACGTGGTATAAAAGAAGTTGTAGTGACTAATATTGAGAAAGGTAGGTTTGGGCACGTAGAGGGAATGAATGAAAGGAGACTGACAAAAAGATTTATATAGAGTCAAGAGTGAATGGGAAAATTGAAAGGCAAAGACCTAGGCGAACGTTCCTAAACCAAATCCAGGACATTTTAAATAAGGGCCAGGTACTCGAAACCGACGAACTTGTATGAAAGGATTAATGAGAATGGAAGAAGCGAAGGAGATATGCAAGGATAGTGGCAAGTGGAAGAACGTGGTCTCTCCCTACTCCTATGGAAATGAGGCGTGATGTATGTATTCAAAAAAGATCAATAAAAAGTTAGTAGTCGTAAATTCCCAAAAGACATTCTAGAGATGCCAATAAAGAGAATATCTTTGTTGAAAGAATGGTTGTTATGGGTTCTTCTCAGAACAAAACCATTATATACGCTATAGAAGTTTTTGATCTAAACAGAAAAGATTATTTCATATTTACAAATAATGTGGCATTGTTAATTTGCCACTCGTAATGTCATAATTGAATATACTATTTGCATAAAATATAAAATAAAAATATTAGACAAATTCTCCTTTCCTAACATTAAATTCAAAAACAAAATTTAATTAATATTTTATCCTTTTTCCCTCCGTCTAAGTCTAGGTTTTAGTTTTGTATAAATATAAACAAGACTTAAAAATTAGTTTTCCAAATGAGTTTCACTTTCGACATGTGTACTTTGTACGCACGCACTTTTCTTTTTTTTTATCACAACTGATGACAAAATCTTAGGTAGACACACGCTTATCTGTTTAGAGGCAATTTCTTATGGTTTCAACAAAGCATCGTACTTCATTGCTGAGAGGGTGGTAGCTAGCAACGTCCGAAGTGATCCACCACTCCAGACTCCTAATGGTTCCCTAAATTTGCCCGAAAATCGAACCCGGAACTTTTGTTGGCAAAGCGCTTGTACTCTCACTTAAGTGAGTTTACTGAAGAATACTGAAATCGTCTAAGATATTTTTTTTATGTCGCAAAATCCGGTGCTTTTCAATTATTTATGAGATTTAATAATTAATTAATTACGTGTGGTTACAGCAGCTTTTAGGCGTTAAGCCAAAATGCTGTCGATTGAATTTCAATTAATTTCTTTCACGATTATTATTCTACTAGCCCACTCACGCCCTTGTACGCTAAACTATATACATATTTATATTATATAGATAAATGAATAATAAATATTTATATACTATTATGTATTATTTATTATATATATGTCGGAAAATAAGAGAGAACGGAGAAGCATAAAGCACAGGGGCGTAGGGTTCTCCGCCGACATCGTCATTCATTNAGGGATGGGGGGGGATCCGCCGGGTTTTAGTGGGTATTCTGTTATCAGTGACTCCCACACTCCCGATGGGATTAAGCTTTCATCGGGGTGCGTAAAGGCATTTCCCAGCGCAAAAAAAAAGGTACTCTAAACCGACGAACTTGTGTGAAAGGTTTAATGAGCATGGAAGAGCGAAGGAGATATGCAAGGCTCGTGGCAAGTGGAAGAACGTGGTCTCTCCCTACTCCTATAGAAATGAGGCGTGATGTATGTATTAAAAAAAGATCAATAAAAAGTACTTAGTAGTCGTAAATTCCCAGAACTTATTCCAGAGATGCCAATAAAGAGAATATCTTTGTTGAAAGAAAGGTTGTTGTGGGTTCTTCTCAGAACAAAACCATTATATACGCTACAGAATTTTTTGATCGTAAACAGAAAAGATTATTTGCCACTCGTAATGTAATTTGAATATACTATTTTTCATAAAATATAAAATAAAAATATTTCACAAATTCTCCTTTCCTAACATTAAATTCAAAAACAAAATTTAATTAATATTTTATCCTTTTTCCGTCCGTCTAAGTCTCGGTTTTAGTTTTGTATAAATATAAACAAGACTTAAAAATTAGTTTACCAAATGAGTTTCACTTCTGACATGTGTATTTTGTACGCACACACTTTTCTTTTTTTTTATCACAACTGACAACACAATCTTAGGTGGAAGCACGATAATCAAGCATGCCTCCCAACACTCCTAATGGTTTCCTAAATTTTCCCGAAAATCGAACCCGGAACCTCTGTTGGCAAAGCTAGTACTCTCACCTATGTGAGTTTATTAAAGAATGCTGATATAATCTAAGGTATTTTTTTATGTGGCGAGATTCGGCGCTGTTCAATTATGTATGAGATTTAATAATTAATTAATTACTTGTGGTTAAAGCAGCTTTTAGGCGTAAAGCCAAAATGCTGTCGATTGAATTTCAATTATTTTCTTTCACGATTATTGATATCAAAGCATGATGAAATAGCTGCTTTTACTGAAAATGTGGCTTGATTGTTAATCTGATGGTAGGTGATAATTCGGTCTAATATTAGCACATTATCCCGGTAAGGGATTCTTTACTTCTCATTATTATTCTACTAGCCCACTCACGCCCTTGTACGCTAAACTATATACATATTTATATAATATAAATAAATGAATAAAAAATATTTATATACTATTAAATATTATTTATTATATATATGTCGGAGAATAAGAGAGAACGGAGAAGCATAAAGCACAGGCGAGTAGGGTTCTCCGCCGACATCGTTATTAATTGGATCCATTTCATTTCTTATTCTGTGGGCGTTCGTGGGTAATGTTGGTGCAATCAAACACTTTATTAATTAACTCGGATTATAATGTTCAATCACTTAATGTTCCCGATATCAATTTACACAAACTCATTAACACTAATAGCTAGGAACGCGACAGTTTCAATAGTCGACCACTCCGGCCGACCGCCACTCGAGAACTGCCGAGAGACGGGCCGGACTGCCACTTATTGACTCTGCCCCCACGCCGATACACAGATGGCGCCAGCGTTCCACAGACTATTATACACGGACCAGCGATCCACAGACTCTTTCACTCCGACGTATATAATATTATACATATATATTATTATTTTAACGCTGGGAAATACTCGTGGATACCTGGAATACTCAGGAGGATGTTCCAGCTTATGCCGGACTCAGACCGGCTAAAACCCAGTGGTGCTTCTACATCACTCAGAGACGGGGTCACGAGAACGCGACTGACAGACAATCGCAGCCCCGCCAGCGGTGTGCCTGTTTAGGCCCAACTCGGTCAACGTCGAAAACTTACTCCNGTTTGGTCCTGTCCGTGATAATGGACCGGTCCCAATAGAGTCGGACACCGTCGCGTTCGAGTACTGGCACCGGCTGGTACCTATAATACGGCAGTCTCTCATCAAGAAGACCGTACATCAGGGCGAGCTCTTGATGAAGGATTTTGGCCGCTTGATTATGTCTGTGGAGATACTCAGTGTTGGCAAGCGCGGAGCATCCCGAAAGCACATGTCTCTGAGTGACTCGCCGGGATGGCGACAAGCTGGACATATGTCGTGAGTGCCATCCTTCAGAATGTACTTTCGATATTATTATTATTATTATTATTAATTTAACGCTGGGAAATACTCGTGGATACCTGGAATACTCAGGAAGATGTTCCAGGTTATGCCGGGCTCAGACCGGCTAAAACCCAGTGGTGCTTCTACATCACTCGGAGACGGGGTCACGAGAACGCGACTGACAGACAATCGCAACCCCGCCAGCGATGTGCCTGTTTAGGCCCAACTCGGTCAACGACTAAAACTTACTCCGAAGGGAAATTGCCTGGAGCATCTGGCAAGTCACCAACCACCTCGCGGGACCTCTCTTTGTTGGGCAACGGACCCCGCTTCCGTTACCCAAAGGTCACCACTAAGGAGGGAGACGGCGATCGTGAGCTTCTCGCCTCCTTCCCGGCCTACTCCAGCAAACGGTCGAAGTGGTCACGTTCGCCTCCCTCAACCGTTTCGCCATCTCCTTCCGCGTCGTAACATCCCAGCAGAAGGAGAACGTAGCACACCATGCTCTCTCGCTGCTTACCATCATTCTAATGACGGTGGGGAGCGAAAGACCCGCACCAATAAATTATAATGTTCAAAGGAGTAACCGTTGAGTTTCTTGCCGGTTTCTTCTCAGTTTAATCAACTTTCCGAACCGGTGGTAGATTTATTATTTTGATTTAATTATCGCTGTGTAAATACTTTACTTAGCTGCAAGTTTTTATGGTATATTGGCACGGCCAAAGCCTTCCACCAATCCAGACCCAGATTACAGACAATACAATTTCTTAAATGTAAGCAAAGCTAGTAAAGCTAACTTAATATACACCAGCGCAAAAAAATTAAAGAATCATAAAAGATATGTAAAATTTTAATGATTTTTCAAATGGCTATATCTTTTATAAAAACGGTCGCATCGGAGTAAAATAAAAATCAATTTGATGCTTGTGAATTTTCTAATTTTAGAATTTTGTGAAAAAGTATTAAAAAGGTCGAAACATTTTGAAATGATCGTATCAAAACAAAAAAAAAATGAAATTGAAGCTGCATAGACAGCCTCATTGGTCTAGTGGTTAGCATGTTCGACTACAGACATGAGGTCCTGGGTTCGGCCAATTCAAAAATCAATATTGAGTTTTCTATTTAAGATTTTCTCAATATTTGCCTGAAGTTGGGAAGTTGGCGGTGTGATCCACCCCCGTGCCTCGGAGAACACGTTAAGCCGTCGGTCCTGCGCCTGATCTCTCCGGTTGTGTCGGATTCCCGTTACATCGGACTATGAGAGTGGAGGAATAGAGAGTGCACTTGTGTACTTCACCTGCCAATCCGCAGTGGAGCAGCGTGGCGGGTCTATGCTCTAAAAACCCTCGCTCTTCGCAGTAAGGAGGCCTGTGCCCAGCAGTGGGACGTTAATTGGCTGCTACTTACTTACTTACTTAGCCTTCCCAATCCTTATATTGGTTAACTTAGATAAAAAAAATTCGACTACTATACATCAAAGAGATTCTAGAATAAGAAACTTCAAGTTTCAAATTACTTCTTATTTTACTCCGATGCGACCATTTTTATAAAAGATACAGCCATTTGAAAAATCGTGAAATTTTTTTTGATTTTTTATTTGATCCTTTAATGTATTGTATATGCTCGAACTTTTTGAGCTTATATTTTCTTGTATTATGTACTTTTAATCGTGTCGTGTAAGCTTTGTTAGTTAATAGAGCACAATATGTTTAAATGTTTCTTTGACGTAGAGCGCAATTTTTTATGATAACTCCTAAGATATTCACTGTAATTGTGTGATACATAAGATCGTAATACTGTACATGAAATGCTTAATGTAACTAACATGATTGATATAATGTGCTTCAGAATATATAATAGATATAGTGACCTATCCTTGAAAGACAGATATATGTCATCGAGGAGTTTTATTTAGGTCTATAAAAGAGGAATATCCTACTGTTCATCTCTAAGGGAGCGTTTTTGATGAAAGCTCCCAAGCAATTTTCCAATAGTTCTAATTGTTATCGTTATATTTCAACCAATTCACACAAAACTTTAATAAATTATATACCTAAGAATTCTTTGTGAATCACTCTATCTACTGAAGATTACGACATGAAAATATGTTCAGTAGTTTTCGAGATAATCGTGAATATAAACAGGCAGACGCGGCAGAAGCTCCCCGGCGGCTTGATTTTTTCCGATAGTTCCAATTGTAAACGTTATATTTGAACCAAATTACACAAAAACTTAATAAATTATATACCTTAAGAGTTATTTGTGAATCATTCTATCTATTGATGATTATGGCATGATAATACGTTCAGTAGTTTTCGAGATAACCGGGAATATAAACAGGCAGGTGCAGCGGATACTCCCAAGCTGCTTGATTTTTTCAAAGAGTTCTAATTGTTATCGTTATATTTCAACCAAATTACTCTCGTCGCTCGTCGTCGCTTCAACCGATGGACGTCCACTGCTGGACATAGGTCTCACGAAATGATACCCACAAGGCCCGATCTTGCGCCGCCTGGCTCCAGCGGCTGCCGGCGACCCTCTTTATGTCATCGGTCCACCTTGTGGGGGGTCTACCTACGCTGCGCCGCCCGGTGCGGGGTCGCCACTTCAGCACCTCCGGGCCCCAACGTCCATCGGTCCGTCGGACTATGTGCCCCGCCCATTGCCACTTCACGTTCGCGATTCGTAAGGCTATGTCGGTGACTTTAGTTCTGCTACGGATCTCCTCATTTCCGATTTGATCACGTAGAGAAACTCCAAGCATAGCCCTTTCAATCGCACGCTGAGTGACTCTGAACTTTCGTATAAGGCCCATAGTCAGCGACCACGTTTCGGAGCCGTAGGTCATCACTGGCAACACGCACTGTTCGAAGAGCTTCGTCTTCAGGCACTGAGGGATATTGGACGAAAAGAGATGCCGTAATTTCCCGAACGCTCTATATAAATTTTATACCTAAGAATTCCTGGTAAATTACCCTGTCTATTTATGAATACGACATGATAATACGTTCAGTAGTTTTCGAGATAATACCGTATATAGACAGTCAGACGCGGGAGGACTTTGTTTGGAGGGCTTGCACAGGTCACTTTGAAAGGATTAGTACGCCATACTTGTCTGTCCCCATTTCTCACTTTTCACAATGTTTGGCCACTTTCCTTTACGTACTTGAGTATTTCAAGTAAATTAAATGTGTTCTGGGTGTCTTCAGGGCACTGTTGGAAAATTGGGTAATTCTTATCTCTAGTTTTACTAACCCAAATATTTATTTTACCTAGAATCACTTTCATATAATTTCTGTGAACTTTGTATAGATGGCGATGTAAAATTTTTTGCGTTTCACAAATGATATTTAACAACTCTTAGTAAGATTATAAATGTGGAACTGGGGAATGCATTTACGCACCCCGACTGTGGGGTCGGTAGTGTGGGACTCCGCGAGAGCATCTCTGCAATACCCACTAAAACTCGGCTGGACCGCCATCAACCATGACTGAGGAGCCAGAGGTTCCTTGACGCATTCTACTCTGTCCCCTCGGTTGCAGCCCACAGATATCCTACAGGGGGAGGAGTTTTATGAACCTCCGCCTACTGTGCCGTGCCTCATTAAGCGAGATGACAGTCTCGCAATTGGCCTGCTCAGTGATAAGTATGGCTCTTATAATACTTGCCAGTGTGAGGTCTGTGCCGATCAGCGACGTCATAATGAGTCACTGAGGTCCCCAGGCGGGACATTCTGCCACCGTGTTGTGGGCTGTATCTGGCCGACGGCTCAGAGCCAACAGTTTAGTACAGGTATTTGCCGAAGCAAACATGACTGGTAAGCACTTCTGCCTACTTGTAGGAGAGCGATCTGTGCTCTCTGTCCAGCCTTTTGTCCGGATGAGGGCAGATCGCCCCTACTATGGCCCCGCCCGCTATTGGGGACCCGAGATCCTCATTCTATCTTTGGGTTAAGGCTCTATTAGCTGGAACCCTGACCCTCCTTATCTCGTCAGTGTCTGATTCTCGCAACTGTTCAACGATGGTAAGCAGCCGTGAGAACCTCCGCCCTGAGCACCCATGGGATATCACCTGCCAAACACTCCCGTAGCTTCCTACCACAAGGGATTACTTGAGAATACATTCTTAATGCGTGTTTACGTCGCGAAAGGAGACATTCGGGTATATAGTTTAAGAGAGATATTATGGTTTATTGATAACGACTGTATAAAGAGATATACAACTTTCAGTAACAGGTGCATTTAGTGTACAATTGGGCGATCTTGTCGCTTGTGATGTCTTCCAGGTAAACCTGAATCTCAATATCTAAAACGTTGTCATAGAAAGCAGAGTGAAAGTATTTATGTTTATATATATGTATGTTAGGCAAAAAAATTGGGCTGTAATGACAGTAAATGTGAAGATAATTATTGTCACTCGTAGTCGCTTTGTTAGCAGAGGTCCAAGCTTTGATCCCCGAGTCTGCACTGGTGGGAGGCTTCGGCCGTGGCATAATTACAACCCTGTCAGCAAAGACGCGCCCCCAAACACACAGGTTTGTGTTTCGGTACGATGCTGCGTAGGAACTATAAGAGGTACGGTATCTCTTACCAGATTAACGCCCTTCCATCTTGGACTGTATCATCACTTACCATTGCAATAAGAAAAAAATCACCTAAATGTTCATATCTTCCCACAAGATCGGGAACTACGCAAGTAACAGCTAGTAAAATATATATTAATAATCATATGAGAAATATAAATCAACAATTTACCAAAGCATCTTTACAATATCGTAACAAAAAATGAGAAAAAAATGACTCAATAAGCTGAAGCAACAAAAAAGCAACCGCAAACATCTGCCGTCTTTAATCGGTCGTTATTGGACTTGTTTTGAATGGCTTTTTTTCTTTAATTCGCTTTTTTTTCTTGATGCCTATAATCATTTGAGTTTTTGTTATAGCTGTTCCCTTTTCTGTTAATAAAAGCTCTATATAAGTAAACAAGTTGTGATATTTAACGGACCACTTAGTCTTCTCTATACCATTAAATATAACTGGGAATGTCTGAAAAGGCATTTGAAAAGATACTTAGATATGTGCTTTATCAGTCTGTGTGTTTGTTCATGCTAATCTCTGAAACCGCTGGACCGATTTTGACTGGGCTTTCACTGGCAGATAGTTGTTATTATAAAGATTAACTTACGCTTCTTTTATTAAAGAATAGCATCCGAAATACGCGGGTAACATTAGAGGGAACAATTTGTACATAATTTCTTCATATTAATATAAATTCTTCTCTTTGGTATCGAATTGGAAAAATATCAGTTTTTTATAAAGATATCTTAGTTGTGCTTACTCAGGATTCGATCTCACGATTCCCTGAACGTCTAAGTGTCTACTAAGCCATCATGGCTTGAAACCTCTTATCGATTTCACTAATTTCTTGGCAAGAAATGAAAAGTATAAAGATTTTTATAAATATATCTCACTTGTGCTTACTCAGGATTCGATCTCACGATTCCCTCAACGTTTTACGGTTTACTAAGCCATTATAGCTTCAAAAGCGCGTATAGATTTCACTAATTTCTTAGCAAAAAATGGGAAGTAAAAATTTTGTAGCCATCATGGCTTAAAAAGCTCCTATAGATTTTACTAATGCCTTTGTATAAATAGGAAGTATGTGGGTTTTTTTTAATAAAAATATCTTAGTTGTGGTTACTCAAGATTCGATTGGACGACTTCTTCAATGTTTATGGTTGTACTAAGCCATTATGGCTTAAAAGCACATATCGATTTCACTAATTTCTTGGCAAAAAATGAATAAATGGAGCTTTTGTGAAGATATCTTAGTTGTGCTTACTCAGGATCTCACGATTCTCTCAATGTCTAAGGGTCTGCTAAGCCATCATAATTCAAAAGCACATATGCATTTCACTAATTTCTTGCCAAGAAATGGGTAAATGGGGTTTTAAAAAAGATATCTTAGTTGTGCTTACTCAAGATTCGATGGGCGGACTTTCTTAAGGTCTAAGAGTCTACTAAGCCGTCATTATTTAAAAGCTTAAATGGATTTAAGTATTTAAGACATGGGAAGCGAGTGAGCTTTTTATAAAGGTATATAGTTGGGTTAACTCTGGATTCGTTCCCGCGACTTCTTGAACATGTCTTAGTGTCTAAGCCATCGTGGCTTAAAAGCTAAGATTTTAGTAATTCCTTGGCAAGAAATGGGAAGTATATGAGTTTTTTATAATGATATCCTAGTTGTGTTTCTTCAGGATTCGATGCTACGTCTAAGCCATCATGGCTTAAAAACTCATATGGGTTTGGGTGATTTCGTGCCGACAAATGCGAAGCGAACCTAAATTTGCTACAAGTCCATCGCGTGACTATGGAAATATACAAAATTATTCATTGCATTTAGCTTACACTCTAAGCTCAATGCGATAGAGTTCTTTTTCCCTGTGTCTACATATTAATGAGTTTGTTCTTATAAAACTAGAACCATGAGCTATGGTGTTTTCTTCGTTATTATGGTGCACTGATCGAGTGGTTTATTTGACTGATATATCGTTCATATTTTATGGATTTATTGTGCCATAACCAATTATTGTTGGCCCATTAAAGATGGGAGGGATATGCTTTTATCACGATATAGCTGTTTTCTATATTACATAAGGAACATTCCTTAAAACCACTGAATCTCTTTTCGTACATTCATCGTATAATCTATTACATCGTTATAATCTTGCTTGCTTCGTCAGATATTGCCCTGAAAAGTTTAAACCAAGTTGAGCCTTCACATCACTTTTACTTAAACTATGAGTTTTGCTTTTAACTTGTGTCCACTATCAAAATTTCTTCAAGATCTTCTTTAAAGAGAATCTTGAAGAAATTTCATTGTTATGTCATTGTGGAAAGTTAGACGGTCGTTAAATTTAAAAAAATCATAATAAATTTCATCCAATCCAATCCTAAAAACATTTTGAGGAAACGTGGCCAACATCTGTCGCCGGAGTTCTATTCCTATGACAACCAGGTAAACGGTTTAGCTACTCATAGTCAGTGCCTACGTCGCGAAACGACTATGTATGCCGAAATTAAAATCAGTATTTTTAGATCTGATGATGAAACAGTGATTTTCCTTATACATCCCGATCATGTGGGAAATGAGTGACACCAGGTCACAATTAGCATATACATCTCTTTAAGAATCGTCGTCGTCTCAACCGATGGACGTCCACTGCTGGACAAAGGTCTCTTTTAATGAATTCCAATGGGCCCGATCTTGCGCTGCTTGTATCCAGCAGCTGCCAGCGACCCGCCTGATGTCATCGGTCCACCTGGGGGGGGGGTCTGCCGATGACTTTAGTTCTCCTACGGATCTCCTCATTTCTGATTTTATCACGTATTATATAAAAAGTATTTATGCTAAATTTCTAGTTAATCGCGGTAATCATTTTGGAAATCTTCTTATAAGTCAACGATCTTAATAAGATTTTGTGTCGGATTCCCGCCACATCGGACTATGAGACTGAAGGAATAGAGAGTGCACTTGTGTACTAAGCCTGCCAATCCGCAGTGGAGCAGCGTGGTGGGTCTATGCTCTAAAAACCCTCGCTCCCCGGAGTGAGGAGGCCTGTGCCCAGCAATGGGACGTTAATGGGCTGCTACTTACTTACTTATGGAATAGTTTTGGAAACCTCATATAAATAAGTGATTTTTACCGTATAAAGAAACCAAAGGATATTTTTATGTTGGATATTCTAAGGGACTTTAAGCTACAGTGAAAAGTGCCTGAGTTTTCTTGTCTGTAAAAGGTGTTAGGAGAGCGCTGATGGATCCAGATAAATCCAGTTAAATGAATCGAGGCCGCGGCCGCCGCTAGCTAGAGGTTGTTGACACGGGCTGAGACGTCAGCTGTTTTAACTCTCTATTTCAGCGCTAGCTGTTTTTTTTTTAGTAAAGTAATGTATTTTTTTATGAAACTACCGTTTCATTTAGCTGTACTAACTTGATACAGTGTAAATAATGCTAATAAAACGTTTTAAAAATAGGTATTTTTTAAATCAGGGACGAATTAGTACTGTCATGTCTTTGTTTTTGGAAGCGGTCTCATAACACTCTGTATACAAAAGACGAAGTAGTATAAAATACATGAACGCTTTATATTCAATACATAACAGAATACCCTTCAGTTGAAGCAGGCGGTTATTGAATATTTGAGATCCCAAGTCCAGGCTTGACCTTTGGACGATGTAAACTCATTTTGCAAGAATCCAGTGCGGTACGCGTACCCAAGTTGAGAACTTGACAAAGTTAACAATATTGAGACATTGTAGACTCTCTGAAGGATATATTATGAAGAGTAACTTACGATAGTTAAGGATCACTTTCTGGATCGTTAATTGTCTTTGACTAGCTGATTCGCTCAACTGTATCTGCGTAGATAGAATAGATAGAAGAACTCTAAAAAATAATACGCAATAATTTTTACTTTTAAGAGCATATTAATGTTTTGAAGGTGGAACCTGAAGAACAAATTTGTCTAAATATGGGTTCATCTAAAAAATGTTGCTCATCTGAGACAGATTAAATGAAACAACTTTACAAAGCTAAATTTACAATGATATAGTCGCACCCGAGATCGAACCCGCAACCTAATACTCGTACGTTACTCCTAAGAATTAAAGAGTTCCGTTACTTTGTCATGGAGCCCATGATCAAAACCTATAAAGACAAATACCTAAAGTATATCCTTTACAATAAAAAAAGAATCATCGAAATTGTTTCAAATGATCATGAGTTATGCGTCCATTTGTCGAGCACATGCTTAATGCAAATTCAAGACTTATCCGGTTTTCTCATAGATGCCATCATCAGAACTGGATTAAAAAAAATGGGACTACTACCTTTCATATAAAAAAAGAATCCTCAAGATCGGTACATATATTAAGACAAATTTGTTAGTTTACTTCAGATTCACTAAAAATCAAAAATAATATAAATTTTAACATAAAAAGAACCGCCTTCAAAACAAACTTACAAATACATTAATATGCTCTAAAAACTATGAAATAATTGCGTATGCTTTTATAGTGTTCTTTGTATTGTTATATTCGGAGTCGGTGTCAGCTAAGGAAGATGTTCCCCGGGTGCCCACTTGGCTGCTCTCGCGTTTCTTCCACCTATAGCTATATATGTAGCTACTTGGCCGACACCGACTCCAAATATAACAATACGAAGAACACTATACAAGAATACGCAATTTATTACTTTTTAGAGCATATTAATGTATTTGTAAGTTTGATTTGAAGGCGGTTCTTTTTTTGTTAAAATTTATAGTTATTGAAGTCGGTTGATAAAAAAACCCCCATTTCTCCTACTCTAGTTTCAGACGTGGTAACAGTATCACACAGATGTTACATATCAATTAAAATGCAAAATTTTTGAACTCTTACGATTAAACTTTTGTAAAGATCGATTATATAATAATATATATAATAATATAATAAATATAAAACACATCATTCTGGACGTGACGTGAATCATCAAAACATTGTGGGAAAACGCATCTCTAGTTCTCGCTTCGAACACCTTTACAATTTAATTGGTTTTTAAATCAACCCAATGGATGGTATAGAAAAAAAACTAAATCCTTTCAACTTCAGGTATATTGAAATGGATTCGTAGACGGGTTTCATACTATTCGTGTCCTATTCACGTTCAAGTGAGATTAAAGTTTTTTTCTGTGGAACGTACGAGATGGTTCTATTAATACATTAATGGCGGTGTCAAAATGTGTCACAGTGAATAGCTTATTTAAGGAGATACCAGAAAAGAAAGCTCTTTATACTTTTCGAGCTTTGTTGGTTCACCACGTGATAAAGATATTGTTATCTAGCTGTCTCCTGAGACTTCGTCTGGGAATAATAGCTACACATTTTGATGGCCTAGCTAACAGAGGTCCTGGATACGTTTTCCCACAAAATTTATAAAATTACATATTCTATTTGGTGTAGTCTCTGTTGGTGGAAGGCTTCGGCCTTGTCTAGCTACCTCTCTACCAGTAAAGACGTGTACCAAGAAAGAGTAGACCTAAATAAAAATTATCAGGTTATCGCGTTACTACCTTAGGCTGTTTCATCACTTACCATCAGGTGACATTACAGTCAAGCACTAATCTGTTACCAATTAAAACAACCTCGTATCAGATAAGCGCGATACCACCTTAGACTGTCCCATTACTGACTATTTCACGTTGTCTTATCAATTTATGTGTCTGTCCTTTTACTGTCGCTTACTCGTTTTTGTTTGATCGCATTTTCGTTATATCGTTTTTCTTGTTCCATCACTTTTTCGCTACATCGTTCTTTGTTTCATCACTTTTTCATTTCATCGCTTTTCGCAACATCGTTTTTTGTTCCATCACTTTTTTGTTTTATCGCTTTTTCGTTACATCGTATTTTGCTGCATCACTTTTTGTTTCATCGCTTTTATGTTTTATTGCTTTGTCGTTTTATTGCTTACACATGACTTTTTCATTTCATCGCCTTTTCTATACATTATTTTTCGTTTTATCGCTTTTTCATTACATCGTTTATTTGTTTCATCGCTTTTTCGTTTTATCGCTTTTTCGTTATATTGCATTTTCGTTTCATCACTTTTTCGTTTCATCGGTTTGTCGTTTTATAGCTTTTTAGTCATATTGCTTTTACGTTTTATCGCTTTTTATTTCATCACCTTTTCGTTACATTGTTTATAGTTTCATCGCTTTTTAGTGCCATCCTTTTTAGTTTCATCGACTTTCAAATCACACGGTGCTAAGTTTTCACTTCATGTAATAGTCTTTAGTAAATCTTAGAAGGACACAACGTCGAGTTAGATATAAATAAAGAAATGAAACCATAATATATAAACAAACCCAACGAAAACAGAAAATGCAAAACAAATATTGTTAAATGCCTTCTAACTATAACAGTAACTTAAAGCTTTATATAGGTAATATATACCTATGTTATAGATATATTTGTGAACGTTTAAAATATGGAAAATGTATATACGCAATAATTGAATTAGGTTTGAGTTAAATGAAATCACGTTTCCACTTATCAAAATCACGTAGTCCATGTAACATTAAAAGCCGCTCGAAGTATTAACGAAGATTAGAAGAATTAATCACAATTCGAGAGCTACCTTCAAAACCCGGTCCGTCCATTACTGCTAAAAGGCCTTATCGACGATCTGTTTCACCGTTTTGATTTATTAAGGTTACCTTTAGTAGGGTGACCACGTAGGCTGCACTTTTAAATAGAATATATCGTACGTACAAAGTACACGAGTCAGAAGAAAAAAATATTTTGCAAACCAATTTTAAATCTCGTTTATATTTATATAAGTGTAAAACTTTAGATTTCCGAGACTTAGAAGAAAGTAAAAAGGAATTTAAATGTGAGTTTATGAAATATTTTTATTTTATAAAGTCTAGTGGCAAATTAAAATACCACTTGTTATTTGTAAATATTAAAACAACCTAACCTTTAAACGAATTTGCATAAAAAACACCATTTTCTTGACGCTAATCACGCCATTCATCCCTCAATTTTACCCTCATGCGCCTAAAGAAGTTTCACTTCTAAAAAGCTAAAGCGTTCTTTATTTTTTACTATGGTTGGTTATGAAAATTCATCGTACCACAAACCTTGACACTGGTTTTCCAAATTCATTTGCATTCTCTATTGTAAGTCTTTCAAGTTTTTTTTTGCTACAAGAAGTAGAATATGTTGCACTCTAATATCTCTTATTTATACGTTAAAATTCAATAAATTTGGTTCAGCAGTTTAGGCAGAACAGCGATTCCAACGCGTTTTCCAGGCTTGGTAACATTTCTGGAACGCTTCGACTGGGATGTCCGCGAGTACCCTCGAAACAGCCACCTGGATGTCCGTAATTGACTCAAAATGGGTTCCTTTGAACACCGATTTTGTTTTAGGGAACAGAAAAAGTCACAGGGTGACAAGTCGGGTGCATAAGGCGGCTGTTGCAACACGGCGATCCCTTTAGAGGCCAAATACTGGGACACGCTGTGGCCGGCGTGGCACGGCGCGTTGTCGTGATGAAGGATCCAGTTACGAGCGATGTCTGGGCGCACCCTATTGACTCGTTTTCGCAATCTTTCGAGTACTTGGCAATAGTAGACTTGATTCACAGTTTTTCCCGATGGAACGAATTCTATGTGGATGATTCCACGGCTTTAAACTGGTCTCCCACTCCGCGCCTCGTCTTCGACGCTTTAACGCTCCTTAAACTCTTTGTGCTATCGAAACACCTGCGCACGACTATGAGCACTATCACCATACACTTTTACAATTATAACGTACGTTTCCGAAGCTGTTTCGCCCAATCTGGCGCAAAATTTTAACGCGACGCGTTGCTCTTGATTTCGTTTTTTCATTTTCGTGACGAGCACTACAAATACACGTCTACACAACTTGACGCAGCAGGCGAACTAAACAAGCTAGAGCGATGGTACACATATCAATGGAGAGGGGAGGGATGCCGGAAAAAGAGAAAGGGAATTTCAAGGTTACAGGTTTACCACAAGCGCGGCAATAAAATCAGTCTCATTACTTAATTGTCATACCTCGTATGTGCTACTTAAGCTGAGGTTGGAGTATTGTTACTGTGAGCAATAAAAAATATTTTTTTACATTTTTTTGTCCCAAAAAACTGGTCCAGTTAGCCACCCTACTAAATACTTGTATGTTAAGCGCAGTAACCTTTCATGTTGATTCAAGATATCGTTTGATATAAGCTTGTAAGCCATCTGATTAGGTATACTCAAGATTAAATGGATGAAATTTTAGAAAAAGTAAAAGTTTGAATATACCTTTCTTCATAATTAAAGTACATAAATGAATTACCGTTGAGAACATTAAAACATCCGTGCTATCCTAATAGACAGACATATGGATTCTTGTCAAGGGTCATGGATACGAGTCTTAGACTAAGTTCCAGTAAGTTCACTGGTGGTGGGTACTACCTTACTCTAGGCTTTAATAACCCACTCTAACTTGTACATTGTTCGACCGCGGTATTTAACGTTTTTACGTCAATTGCCCCGCGGGTCGAATGACGCTAAACTGGCTTTTGGAACTTAAATGTTCATAAAAGACTACCAATTGTTATGAGTTTTATGTTTGCTAATAGTTAAACTATACTCTTGTTTAATAAATTAAGACTCTGGTGTAGCGTCATGTTGCGTTAAACTTTGAGATAGTGAATAAACTTATTTCAAGGGTTTTCATTGTTATTCAAATCATTTATATAATTAAAAACACAAATAATCACTAATTAACGCTTACAAGTGTACAAAATACCACAAAAACCTTCGACGCGACACTCGCACCGTTAGTAACGGTCACTTTGTAAGTGATTTTTTTTCTATTATCTTAACGCATATTTTGTTAATGACATTGAGAAGCGAAATAGTTAATACACATTATGACTTAAAAAGACTGAATTGGAAACATGTTCCCAGCTGTGGGAAATTAACAAACTACAACTTGTCATTTTTATAATATATTTTATATATTATTTAAACTTTAATTTTGGCACATTCGAATAAACAGTCGGTTCAGAGTGTATATAAGCTATATATGTGACAAACTTCTAAGTATATAATGTATTTTATATTCAGTCTTTCATTTATATTAATTCAATCGCTCCATTAAAACATTTCTGCTTACGAAAGAATTGCTTTTGAAGGTCGAAGCTTCGAAGAATCGAAAGCTTTAATGATGTCCTTCGCGAGCTGTTCTTAGGAGACATACTATTTAGTCTTGTTGTGAGTCTATTATATATGTCGGAGAATAAGAGAGAACGGAGAAGCATAAAGCACAGGGGTGTAGGGTTCTCCGCCGACATCGTTATTAATTGGATCCATTATTTCTTATTCTGTGGGCGTTCGTGGGTAATGTTGGTGCAATCAAACACTTTGTTAATTAACTCGGATTATAATGTTCAATTACTTAATGTTCGCGATATTTATTTACACAAACTCATTAACAATAATAAGCTAGGAACGCGACAGTTTCAATAGTCGACCACTCCGGCCGACCGCCGCTTGAGAACTGCCGAGAGACGGGCCGGACTGCCACTTATTGACTCTGCTCCCACGCCGATACAAAGATGACGCCAGCGTTCCACAGACTCTTGCACTCCGACATATATTCATATATACATATGCTTTAGACTATAACTTTCATATCTGAAAAATACAGAATGACGTAATAAGAAACAGTAATTTTTTATATTTCCAGGTACTTTTTGATATACATTTGCGAATGTATAACAAGGCTCCACAATATCGCAACTATGAACGTCAGTAAAGTGAAGTGTAATTGACCAAAGTGTATAAAGTGATAAGTGAAGTGTCAATGGTGATCAGAAGATGGCCCGGCATCGGCCGACTGCGCGCCACTTTCACAACCAGCCCGAACTTCAAAGAGGTGGCAGTTCAGGTCTGATGCTGAGGTGGATCTTCTTCGTATGGCTAGCGAGCTGTGGTCCGTTGGGGAACACTGTCAAACAGGATGGTGAGTATTAGTTTAGACAATTATTGTAATAGTCTTTTCTAATTTGTGTGTTTTCTGTAACTGTTTAGCTGTTAGCTCTAATGGCAGTCACAGTTTTATTGATGTGGTAGCGAAAACAAAAGCTCTGCTTACATAAGTACGGTTGTCGAAAACCTTGTCTTCATCAGCTAAGACTGAGGAAATATTTCTCTGGTAAAACGTACCCATTTGAGATGTGACATTATTTGATTAATGCAACGATATCTGAAACCCTGTATCGCATGTTATGTAACACAAAGTGAAACCTCGTCGTATAGCACAGCTAGCTACATTTTTCCATCAAAGGCTGAATCACCCACCGTGACGGGGGGCTCAGACAATAGTTCCGAAAAAACAGGCCCTTTGTTTCGTTCCGACCCTCTGACAGCAATTAATGTTGTATTTTAACTTTATGCTGCCTCCACACAAGACAGTTTGCTATTTCAACACAAATTAACGTATTAATTGGCCATAAATGAAGCCATGACAGCTTAGTCAAGTTATGCAAAGCGCAATGGTACTATAACGGTCAAGTAAAGCTTGGAAAGCTAACACATACATAGCATCACGCCTTATTTCCATAGGGTTAGGCAGAGACCACGTCCTTCCACTTGCCACGATCGTTCTGTCTTTCATTCTCATTAAACCTTTCATTTGGTCCAGGAACGTTCGTCTTGGTCATCCCCTTCCATCTCTACCATTCACTCTTGACTCATAAATCCTTTTTGTCAGTCTCCGTCCACTTAAGCATACCTTTCTTAATTTTAATCACTACATCTTCTTTGATACCACAACGTTCTTTTATCACACTATTTCTTACTTTGTTACTCAGTTTCAATCCACTCATACTTCTCAACGCTTTCATCAAAGCTAATGAGTACTTGAAATAATGATGCTTTAGGGAATCCATTACACCCTTGTAAGGCCTTGATGGTCAAGTGAAAACTTGACCGCCGAGTGGTTAAATTGATTCTTTCTAAATAAGTCACGTTATCTATTCCTAAGTTCGTAAGGTAACCCAACTATTTCCCCCCAGAATTATGTAGTTTATAAAGGCGATTATAGCCACGATAAACCATAAGGGCCTAGTGATCAGACGCATGAAATCTCGCACTGCGAAGTCAAGAGTTCATTTATCTTCAAATAGAAAAATAAATTTATAAAGTAGATACTTTATTTATCTTAGTTTGATTAGCTGGAACTCGAAGTAGTATCCACTGCTGACGAAATAATAACTCGAAGCATTACAGCATCGTTTCAATCCAAAGATAACCTTTTAAAACGTGATTGTTTCTCCAAAGCCCCTTTTATAAATGCATTAAACTTACCAGGAATGAAAATAGGTAAGGACTGGCAAAATTACGCCGTTATAATTGTTAATATATACACAGTTTCAAAGGCTCTGACTGGCAAATTAGAATCAGGTGATACAATGAAACGTCGGAGTGCAAGAGTCTGTGGAACGCTGGCGCCATCTTTGTATCGGCGTGGGGGCAGAGTCAATAAGTGGCAGCCCGGCCCGTTTCTCGGCAGTTCTCGAGTGGAGGTCGGCCGGAGTGGTCGACTATTGAAACTGTCGCGTGCCTAACTATTATTGTTAATGAGTTTGTGTAAATTGATATAGTAAGTAAGTAGCAGCCTATTAACGTCCCACTGCTGGGCACAGGCCTCCTCACTCCGAGGAGCGAGGGTTTTTAGAGCATAGACCCACCACGCTGCTCCAGTGCGGATTGGCAGGCATATAGTACACAAGTGCACTCTCTAATCCTTCACTCTCATAGTCCGATGTGACGGGAATCCGACACGACCGGAGAGAGATCAGGCGCAGGACCGACGGCTTAACGTGCTCTCCGAGGCACGGGGGTGGATCACACCGCCAACTTCCCAACTTCGGGCAAATATTGAGAAAATCTTAATAGAAAACTCA
>JACTOM010000416.1:658792-673129 GCA_015832385.1 Elymnias hypermnestra | reverse complement strand
GGTATTCTGAATTCAAATTTAAAACATTACGATCGAAAAAGATGGTAAAAAGTACCAGGTTTAAAACTGCATCAATAGTTTTTGTTCAATCTAGCAATAATATTTCGGTATGGGGCTTCGAAACCTAAACTCTAAGGTGGGCCAATAGATGTGTCCAGAAGTGTATAAATAACCTGGCTTCAAGTAACCATATAGAAACAGAGTTAGTAAAAACCCCTGAATAATCTACAATACTCAGAGAGCTGAGTTAACTTCTGAAGTACAAAATACACTTATTTATAAGACCAAAAGGATTTTATATACTCTAACAACAGAAGGTAGAAACAATGTTAAGAATTTTATCGTGGAAATGTATGAACCTTTTGGGGAACTCGCTGTATAAACTTACGCTGCTCAACTTTACAGACGTCTAGCTCCTAACTAACTCGTAAACTGTGTTTGAGTATCCACTAAAGCACCTTTATGAGTACTCCCTGTGAATTATCAACGATATATTGAATTTCAGATACGTTATAACCAGTGTTAACAGTTTTATACAGCTGCAGTTGATAACTGCTACTCCCTGCTGCTGATTAGACTGCGGAAGTAGCATCTCTTCATAGAAATACAATTCTTTTTTTCCCTGATAAATACGCTGGTACCCAGATTGGGAGTAGGAGTCTCGGCGAGCTAAAACACCTTCTAATACTCAATCTAAACAAAACGGAATCACCTTCATCCGTTATTATAACATCCCAGGATCACTAATGTACCTCGCCTTCTTCAGCAGTAAAAGGAAGCAACCACTGCATCTCCTCTCCTATGCCACCATTCAGCAAGACGATTTCACAGAATAGGGTCACTCCTGCGTAGCACCTCTCACTGAACTCTCCAGCCAGAGCTCCTAAAAATACCTGATGAAGCAGAATTTCTTCTTATCTTTTTACGATAAGTGGTACTAACAGGAAGCATACACTGAATCCCTTCCCTCTCGTGGGCCGCCATCAGCGACACGACCTTACATAAGAGTGTCACTTCCGCTCAGCATCTTACACTGAATAAAGACATCCAACTGATTGAAGTACCAGGGTATAGTAGAAATGCTTCTTCTTGTCTTAGTGCATTAAATGACATAAATAAATCAACCTAGTGCAAGACTGAGAACGATTTGAAAAGCTGACTGCTAACCTCTAGTAATGCACCGTAAAAAGAAGAATAAATGATTTAAAAGCCCAGGTCAAGCGATGTTGGCCAGAGATTAGGGAAGGGTTTGCACAACGACGTCGTCCTTTTGAACCAATATTATATAAAAGCCTAGGAGGATTAGGGTAGGATGGGTGGTGACGCCACTTTCGGCAGTTTTTTGGTTTAATCTTGACGGTGCCGCGTAAAAATGTTTCTTTTTCCCAAAGTACCCTACCTTTTCCCTCGCGTGCATATACCCGCCTACGCTTCCGTCGCGACAAGTCGTGTTCCGCCTACCGCAAAGAATTCCGCTCGTATCTTCGTCTAGAAGATACACGAACAGCATGAACTATCGAAGGAGTGAGCCGTAGGCCGTGTAGTGTTCTGATAGTGCTTTTCGCCACCGCATCCACGCCCGTGCACAGCTCTACGTCGAGAAGTCGGAGGAGATCCCGACACTCCAAGTACGTGCACGCGATTTCTTTCCTCCTTCATCACTATCACCCCCTACACGGACACCTCTCATTCTTTCTTCTTCTTCCTTATATCTAAATTGCTATACAGTCCACTTATCTCTTTTCAACCCGCCCCGCTACATCGACGGTGACACCTTCTGCGCTGCCGCTCCAATGGACTAGTAAAACGATAGAGCAATTTTGGCAAATCCACTGATCATGTAAATGTCCACCAGCTACTGGACTCATTAAAATCAGAATTACCGATACCTCGTTATTCAGATTGGTATTGCTGGTGAGAAATGTTGTAGTATTTTGATTGTTTTCGATGTCCTGTAATGAGCAGACTGTAGTACCACTAGTCTCTATCTTCTTGTAAAGTTATCCATAATTATTTTTGTTTCATTAAAAGTATTTCTAAAACGATAATGACACCAGCGGAAATAAATATCCTCATTTCAATTTGTTGAGCAAATCAAGGGAGGGACTTTGACAAAGCTATGGGATTCCCCTTGTTCGTCTCGTTGTTTTATCGCCCGATGAGCTCATGATTAACGGCCTCCATAAAGGCAGGGTTAGTAACACGGCCGTTTATATACTAAACAGTAATGACTTAGAAAGTAAAATCTCGCTTGATTGTTTTTTAATATATACATGTATATATCAAAGAAAATCGTGTTTATTTAACCATTTATAACTCTAGATTTAAATTATCGCTCATTTGTTACATTCGTCTGGGAATACCAGAATAACTATTGTAGTATCTGTGAAGTGCATGGAAAAAGAAATCCAGTTATATGTTAAAATATATACATAGTATTGTCAAAACGTAATGTCAAATTGATTGGTCTGCATCATTGCAGATCATTCGGTAAGTAAAGTAGCCCATTACCGTCACACTGCTTGGCACAGGTCTCCTCACTCTTTGGGAAGAGTGTGTTTAGTGCATAACCCACCACGCTACTCCACTGCAGGTTTTTAGACTACATACATACGTACTAGCTTACAGACTTAGACTGCTTACGAAATCTGTAAAACTACTCGTCTGATTAATTTGAAATTCGGCATACCCATTTCTTTTGCAGCAAAGACTCTTTACTAAGGATGAACTAACCATATTCCCCAAAGATTGCCATCTAAAGTCATCTGCATTGCTGAAGGTCGTGACCGCTCTGACATGTCTTAGTGGCCGCATGGACGTGCTGCTGTAATCTCTCTATATCCTCAGCTTGTTTTAGAGTTGTTGGAAGCGCAACTCTCGTTATTTGATCAGACCAACAGGTAGGTGAGGTTAAAAATCAGTTAGACCTAAAAGAACATCTGTTTTTTTCATTTCGAGGATCCATCCAGTTTTATTTCGATTTTCTTAGTGTATCCCTTCGAGTCTGCTCCGATCTC
Source organism: Elymnias hypermnestra (assembly GCA_015832385.1). Classification (NCBI taxonomy): domain Eukaryota; kingdom Metazoa; phylum Arthropoda; class Insecta; order Lepidoptera; family Nymphalidae; genus Elymnias; species Elymnias hypermnestra. The sequence continues at coordinate 670,112 of JACTOM010000416.1, read as the reverse complement.
CGTTACCTCGGCTATATCTTCCAAAATAACAGCGACATTGACCGAGATGTTACTAACAGGATAAAAGCAGGTCTTGGGAACAATTTTGTCCGCCCGATTGCCTCCAAACTAAAGGGGAAAATTTATAAGACGATAGTAAGACTTGTCGTCCTGTATGGATCATAGTGCTGGATCACCAAAGGGGAGAATGAAAGGAAATTCCATGCAGCGGAAATGCGAATTTTGAGAAGGATGTGTGGAGTGACAATATTAGACAAGATTAGGAACGAGTATACTAGAGTATGTATGAAAGTAGCACCCGCGACCGAGAAGTGGACATGTCACGAGAAGGGAGGATAGCCATAAATATGATGGTAAGTGGCAGGGCCGGGAGAGGGCGCCCAAAAAAGGGCTCCGTGAAAGAGGATATGTGTATGAATGTAGAAATGACAGCTGATAGGGTGAAGTGGCGAAAGGAAACATGCTAGTGGTTAAAGGGCAATGAAATTAAGACCAACAGGCAGATAAGCGACCTCTTAGTCTCTTTCCTTCGACGCTTCCTACCACAACCAGTTTTTCCAGGTTATCTGGCTGTCTTCGGTCGATATCGCCAAAAAAGTGGAGTACTCTTTGGTAGCAGAATCTTATTACCCAGATAACTTAAAATTCGGTATACTTGTTCCTTTCATGGCGTCGAGTATTATTAAGCACCGCGGGAAACTGGTAGTGTATATAAAAGCTAAATAGGATCACCCACAGACTTATCACGAAAACTTTTATGGTTATTCTTTTTGTGTCGTAATCTTGGATTTTGCTACATTTTAACTGGAACTAGTTCATTATATTTAAACTTGGCTACAGTATCGGCAGTATATAGTGTGTTATCTTGTTATTTGTGCCCGTAAAACAAAGACACGAGACTGTCACCGACATACGAAACAAACGTATTCATAGATCGCCTTTGACAAGCGACACAAAGGAGTGCGGTTGAACTTCATCTGCGCTAAGAGCTTTGCCGAAATCAACACCTCTCCTTTGATGGAATCTTGTCTAGATAATATCGAGTTAAAACTTGTACCTCTAGGTGTCTCAGAAAATAGTTTATCAGAGATAAAATTGCTTGAAGCCTCATTAGTGTAGTGGTCAGTTTGTTCGTCTACAGATACGAGTTCCTTGATTCTATTATCAGGTCTAGTATCGGATATTGAGTTTTCTGTTATGAAATTTTCAGTATTTGCTTAAACTTGGGCAGGTGGCTTTGTGCTCCACCCCCTGCTTCAGAGAGCACGTAAAGCTGTCGGTCTTGCACCTGATTTCTCCCTGTATCACATTGGACTACGAGAGTGTAAATCTTAATAATGTGTATTAAAAGTTTCTGTTAACGGATAAGGATTATATCCGCCTGAATTACTTTGAAATTACCGCACCGTACGTGACTCGGTTTTTAGAAGATAAAGTGGATATACTGATAATCTTTAAAAGCTACTTTGGAATTGTAAAAGGGGAATTATCCTACCATATATAGTTTTGTTTTATCGCTGAAGCTTTTTCGGTGGAAACGAAGCGGCTTGATATCCTTCCTTCTTGCTATTACTACTTGTTATAAATTAAAAACAAAATTTTATACTTAAAACTTTTCCAAAACTCGCTCTACCTATTGATGGAAACTAAATGCGAATCCGTTCAGTAGTTTATCGTGAGCATACAGAGAGACGCAGTGTAGGATTTTATCTTATAATATGTATGGATAATGATGGGTAATACTTTTGTAGTAGTAATTGAAATATCTACATAATATATAAAATGACACCAAAAAATAATTGCATTATTTAAAATCCAAAGATCATTAAGTATGAGTTCTTATCCGGGTTCTTCTCAGCTAGACAGAGAAATACAGGCCTCGAGGCCATACATCCTTTTCTGGGCGACTTCTCAGCCATCCATTAGATCTGGTCCATTCAGGTCATGACCATTGGTTGACAATTGTGTAATTGTGTTGTTGTTTTGACGTCGTTGGTCGGATGGGACCTTTCGTTGGAGGGTATAGTTGGCGCAATACTCACTAGCGAAAGGGAGTGGAGGGCAGTGGCCTCCTTCTGCGAATCTGTTATTGCGATGAAGGAGGCAGAGGGAGGAGGGTAGGTAGGGAGATAAGAGGCGTAGATTTGCGCTTCTACCCCCCTTCCTACGTTTCCCGGCAGGAGTATACCGGAGTACCAGGGTAGATTGCATCAACCGAGCCTCTGGTGCTCCATTAAGGGATGGGACGGGTATCGCTGGGTTTAGTGGTGTATTCTGACTTATGCCAGGGAGTCCCACACTCCCATTTAGATTTTGTCTGAACGGGGTGCGTAAAGGCATTTCCCAGAGTGAAAAATAAAAGTGTGTTCATTGTCTCCAATGTATCCGGGTCACCTTTGCCGTTAACGTCCAAGAGGTGGTGACAGCGAGGTAGGGGACGCTCAGTATTTTTCGCCTCTGGGTGCTGTCTGGCAATTTCGTAGAGACGTATGTGATGGGAGTTGTCCAGCTCCAAGATGGGCGTCCTGGTGTCACAGGGAGTGACGTTGTTTATGCCGTAGCTCGGAACGCCTATCATACGGAGGCATTTGTTCTGCTGAGTCTGCAACCTGCAATTTGCTCGGGAATGCTGCCTCATTGGTCTAGTGGTTAGCATGTTCGACTACAGACATGAGGTCCTGGGTTCGAGTCCCGGGTCGGGCCAATTCAAAATCGATATGGAGTTTTATTTCTTGCCTCTTATTTTCGTGCCTCAGAGAGCACGTTAAGCTGTCAGTCCTGCGCCTGATCTCTCTCCGGTCGTGTCGGATTCGCGTCACATCGGACTATGAGAGATGGAATAGAGAGTGCACTTGTGTACTACATGCCTGCCAATCCGCAGTGGAGCAGCGTGGTGGGTCTATGCTCTAAAAACCCTCGCTCCTCGGAGTGAGGAGGCCTGTGCCCAGCAGTGGGACGTTAATGGGCTGCTACTTACTTTTTACCACAGGAGTACTCTGGTACCTCGAGCAAATGGAGTACCACATTTATCAGTCTAGAGCGGACGTAGGCTTCGTAAACCTTTAGTTTAGCTTTCACTGGGAGACCTTTACGAGTTTTGATGTCTGTCAAAGTATTTTTAATCTCTCATTTAACTGTACGCAGACAAAGTTACGCGGGTCAGCTAGTATTCTATAAATATACGTATGGAAAGGCTGACACTTAACACGCTTTACTTTTCATTATAAATCTGAACACGGGAATCCGCATAAAACCGTAGACTGAAAAGGCTATAAATAGGTTACCGAGGTCGCTCAATTAAAATTAACGTTGAGGAAAAATCAAGTTCCTGCCCGCTTAAGAAATCGACGATTTCCTTGCTCAGTGCTCTTTTCAGACCGGGTTTTCTTAAGACATTTATGAATCTTATTATATTTTTTTAATTTAAGACTGTTATTGAGAAATAAAAGGTCTATTTCCAACAAAAATTTTTTGAGTAATGGTACAAATACGCGCTTTGCTAACAGAGATTCTGGGTTCGATTTAGGACTTTTTGCCTTTTCTAATTTGTCTGAGTTTACTGTAGAGATACTTCGGCCATGTATAGTTACCATCCTACCATCGAAGACGTGTCGCCAAGCAAGATGCTGGGTAAACCCATAAGATATAAACTTCCTCTTACCATATTAACGCGCTTCCATCTTAGACTGTAAGCCGTTGAGGAGTTCCATTGATCATCATATTTAACTACGACAATCACTTGATCTTACGGTAGGTGACTCAAATATCCGGATAGCCTTTAAAAGACTCTGCCGAATATCATTAATTGCTATTCAAAACTGAAGGGTTTCGTTACTTTATTATGGATCCCATGTACAAAACCTAACCAAACTTTTTTCAAACAACCCTTGAAGTATATCCTTTTCAATACAAAACGAATCATCGAAATCGGTTGGCGTTATCTTGAGTTATTCATTCATTTTTCATGCACATGCTTTATGCAAATTTCAAGACTTATACGGTTTTCACATGGATGCCATCATCAGAACTGGGACTTAAAGAATGCACCACTTTTCGTATAAAAAAGAATCATCAAGATCGGTTAACCTAGTCGAGAGATATGAGGTACAGACGAATTGATAACCTCCTTTTTTTGAAGTGGGTTAAAAAATAAAAAAAAAACGGATCGGGTAAATTAAACACATCAAAACAGAGTTTACGGCAATATTAAACTTTAAATAGTCTCGTCTTTGATTTAATTGCATATTCCAAGACAATTACCATAAAGTTGATATTTGTTTGTATAACAAGTGTCAAGATGATAAAGGCGGTGCTTCGGAGTTCGCAGTTAACATCGATATATGGTCCTTGTGGGATCACCAACGACGCCTATATACTCTAAGTTATGATAATGCAAAGTGCTACAAACAAATGTGCAAACTTGAAATTTATAAGGTACTGGGATTAATAAACGAAGGGTACTTGTCATTAATAAAAACAAAAAGGAGTGCACTGAAGCCCACAACACATCTGAACTAAAACTTAACTCTCTTTCTTTTTTTTTTTTATTTTTTCGAATTGTGTACTTGCTGTTACCGAGGGGTCAGAGAGGAATGCCTCAACGAGCCTCTGGCTCCCCACTCATGGTTGACGACGGTCCCGCTGGGTTTTAGTGGGTATTGCGAGTTCTTCCCCCTCGCCGAGTCCCACACTCCCGACCTCACAGTCGGGGTGCGTAAATGCATTTCCCAGCGTCAAAAAAAAAAAGTTGCTGTTAGCCCTACTGGCTTTGACAGCGTAACCGAGAGAGGTGGCGAGCGCAGAAGCTCTGCCGAAGGGTGGGTCCGTAGAAGGGCCCTGCTGCGTCGTGGGGGAAACGTTTCTCTAAAGGCGCCTCCTGCGAGGTTCGGACCTAAGCTTAGAGCAAGTTTGCTGCCGCTGAAAAGGACAATCGGACTAGACTATTTCATTCTATCGTATATTTCCCTCGTCACTTCCGTTGGCTTCCCTCCATCAGACTTTTTATAACTCTCTAATCATGCACCCACCAGCTTACTCCTGTTAGACAATAAATATTTTGGTGGCAACACTAATAGCTCCAAAATGTTATAAATTATTGAGTAATATAGTAGTAACACTTAAAAATACTAAAAACATGGGCAATATCAGGTAATTTTATGAACTACGAAGTAACTTTAACGAGCAGAGCAATAGTGCGATCAGAGGCTCTCGTGTTGCCCTATGATGCGGTTGATTTAAGAGAAATAGTGCTAAATTGTATAAATTCAAATAGTAAAGTGCAAGTAGTGTATATTTGAATAGTGGAGAGAATAAAAGTTAGTCAAGTTATGGGAGTTGATGTTTTTATAATACTCCCCAAATCAAACGTGTGTCAGAAATGAGAAATTAGTTAAAAACTTAGTTAAAGTAAATATTTATTGAAATTAAAATAACATTGTAATGTTCATGACATAAAAATGGTACCCGATAGAGTTTGTTGTGCGTTTTCTTAAAAAAAAATTTAACAGCTTCATCAGAGTTAAATTGGCAATAGTATGTGACAAAAGCCATATATTCAACGATTCAAATCTATTATACAATCCTAAAAGACTTTTGCTTTCATTTTAAGAGTACACAAAATTAAAATCTAAGTTCTTTATATGCAAATACGCTAAAACATCGACACTACTGTTCTGATTCGATGTTTATTTGAAGAACTAATTTAAGGAAATACCTTTTTGACTTAAAGTTTTCGGCTACGTTCGCCATTTTCGTTATTTATTTATCATGACCCTCGATACCAAGTTTTTTATTGCTGACAGATTAGCGCTTGACTGTGATCTCACCTGATGGTAAGTGATGATACAGTCTAAGATGGAAGCGCGCTAATCTGTTAAGAGGCGATATACCCCTTACACGGTTTCTACACAGCATCGTACCGGAACACAAATTTCTTTGTTTGGCGGTACGTTTTTGCTGGTAGGGTGGTAGGGTGGTAACCAGCCACGGCCGAAGCCTCCCACCAGTCCAGACTCAGACAAATTAGAAAATACAATTTTCTAAATTCGTCCTACCGGGGATCGAACCCGGGACCTCCGCTAGCAAAGCGAACACTCGCACCACTGCGCCAGCGAGGCCGTCAGAGTCAAGTCAAGTACAATAGATTTAACAAGATCTTAAATAAATAATGATGAAATATTTGATTAAATGCGTTAATAGAATGTATAACAAGTTAAAATACGTCTGCGTCGATGACGATTGTTGTTAGAGAACGACAGTTGTAGTTTTAATATTAAGTGTACTAGTGGAGCGTTAAGAAAGTATTAATGTAACGGCTTTAATGTTATATATAAATGTGTCTATAAATCAGGATTAATTAGTTATTAATCTCAGCACTGCTGTTCCTAAAAGTAGATTCTCTTATCACAATATTTTCTGTTTTAGTTACCCTCAATACTAGGCAAAGAGAATGGAAGCAAATTCGTCGTTAATTTAATGCTTTTAAAGTTCAAAAGCCTGAGATATATATTTTGTCAATAATATAGATTCCCATAAGAAGTTACACTTTCGCGACAAAGACTGTCGTGCCTTCTATCTAACTACTAAAATTGAGCATAATTATAAAAGACAGATGGACCGACAGACAGACAGACTTTTCCATTTATAATATTAGTATAGATTGAATAATATTTAGCCAGAACACGAAGTCGTCCCCTGGTAACACCACCGGGGCAAAAACTTTGCACCTGACATACCTAATTGATAAACAGGGTCGTTAATCACCCAACTTCTAACATGAATTGATGTACTCGTATACTTCTTCATTTGTACATCTGTAATTCTACTATTAATCTGTCTGTTTATTTTGTAAAAAATAATATCCTCACTTTGTCGCGAAAGTGTAACTTAAAATGGATGTACCTTATTATGGGAATCTATATTATTGACAAAATATTTATGTCGACCTTTTGAACTATGAAAGCAATACATTAACGATGTCAATTGATGATGAAATCCTATTTAATTTGGAAATAGTTAAAATTGTAAGCATATTACTAATTCACTGAATATTTCTCATTCCTAACACACGTTTGATTTGGGGAGCATTTTAAAAACACCAGCTCCCATTACTAACTGTTATTCTCTCTATTATTCAAATATACATAACTTGCACTTAACTATTTGAATTTATACAATTTAGCACTATTTCTCTTAAAACAACTACTTCACGTGACACAGCTGTTATTCACAGCAGTATTGTTGCATAATGTCCTGGTATTTTTTAAATGTTGCCACAATATTTTTTTGCTGGGAAATGCTTTTGCTCACGTCGGATGAAGTTAACCTCACCACCACCAGAATACCTACTAAAACCCAGCGGAACCCTCTTCATCCGTATGCTGGGAGCCAGATGTTCGCTTATGCATTCAGCTCTGGCACTCCGAATGAATCCGATTCACAGGTTCAAGGAATAGGGAACAAAACGGGCGAAATTGCGGAAATGGGGAACCAGAGTTTCGTTATGGCATTTCTCACTGGCTCCTCAGTTGCAGCCGGCTCACAAATATTCTACAGGAAGAGTTTTATGGACCTCCTTCTTCTGTCTCCTACTCCCCTTCGTTGAGGCTGGAGTGTTACGGCGGCATTCACCGTCTCCCTTTGTCCTGCCTCCTTAAGCAAGATGACAGTCTCGCAGAAGGAGGCAACCGCTCTCCGGGCTTGCTCACTGATGAGTACTATACCTATAATACTTGCGAGTGAGAGGTTTGTGCCGATAATGTGCGGGACATTCTGCCACCGTGTGGTAGGCTGTGTCTAAGGAGGCACCACAATCGTGACAGCTGGCCAACGGCTTAAAACCAAAAGTTTGGTACAGGCATTTGCCGAAGGAGGATGAGGGATCACCTGCCAGGAGTGTTACTCCCGTCCAAGATACTGTACAGTGCCCCCGTATTGCGCTGATCGCTATTACCCTCTGAGACGCCTTTAATATCCTTCTTCCAAGTCTAGTGTTCGGAAAGAAGTTTTAATTCAATATTTTTTAAAGATTAAAGATTTTTATCATTCAAGGTAAAAGAGGGCGTCTTAATACTTTGGAATAAATTTTGAAGTAAGATTAAACAAAGCTGGATTTTTAGCTAGTCCACATTGAAATTTGTTCCGAGACTTTAAAAATAATAGAGAGTGCATCCTAAGTTATGCAGCGTCTGCCAGTTACCATTATGCTGTCAACTCCCAGCGGTTCTCAAAGTGCCGGCTCGCGTAAAGTTTCGGATGCACACGGAATGCATCTGCTTCCACTACTTCATATCTAACAGAATAATGTATTTCAAATGTTTGATGCATTGTCGAATGAAAATCCACTTTGATTAAATAAACAGTAAATAACTGGAAGACACAGTGATTGCCGAAGTTTAACCTTCCCTCTTTCTATTTTCACTAACTTCGCCTGTTCGTAACGCTCTCGTCACGCATTCACCAGCTTACTCCCTAAATCAAGCGTGCTTAAAGAAGCTTTACAAGTAAGTTATGCATAAAATGTTTAAGATAACTAACGTATTTTAGTCGATTAGCTACAATACTTTCCAATTACTGCTTTATACGTTAATTTTTTTTATATATCTTTTAAAGATAGATATATATTATAGAGGAATATTTTGTAGATCTATTAAAGATGTTTTGTTATATTTCTAAGGGATTGGGCTGCGTTTTCGATAAAAGCTTCTACGCAGTTCAATTTTTCAAACTTATAGAAAACCTTGATAAATTATACCGAAACCTTCCTTTGGAGTCAGGCTACATATCTTTGTTACCTCATTTCTCCCGACTGGATAGGCCGATCTTGATGATTTTTCTTAAATGATAGGTGTTGCTCGTCATAGGGTCCTATTTTTTTAAAAAACAGTTCTGATGATGGCATTCATGACAAAACCGCATAAGTCTTAAATTTGCGTAATTTCTTTTTTTATTAGAAAGGATATACTTCAAGGGTTGTTTTGTGATAGTTTGGTAAGGTTCTGTTGATGGAATCCATGTCAAAGTGACGGAACTCTTCAATTCTTAGGAGCAAATCAACGATACTCGGCAGAATCTTCTATAAGCTATCCAGATATTTAAGTCGCCTAACGTAACGTCGGTATGGTTAAGTGACTGCCGTAGTTAAATATGATGATTAATGGAACTCCTCAACGGCTTACAGTAAGAGTGTGATTTTTGGCAAAATCTATAACTGTCTGTGATCAAATGCCAATGGCCTTACGTTTGTTACTACATTGCAATATTTGAATTATTTGTGAAGCGGTGGTATAAGGGTTTCGGGTTCGATCCCGGGTGTGGCGATATTAATGTAAATTTAACTTCGTAAAGTTGTTTCATTTAAACGGTGTTATCTCATGAGAAACGCGTTTTAGGTGGTCATGTATTGAGACAAACTTGTTAGTTTACTTCAGATTTACTAAAAATAAAAAAATAAAAATTTTAACAAAAAAAGAACCGTCTTCAAGAAAGACTTCCAAATATATTAATATGCTCTGAAAAGTAAGAAATAATTGCGTTTTCTTTTATAGTGTTCTTCGTATTGTTATATTTGGAGTCGGTGTCAGCCAAGTAGCTACATATATAGCTATAGGTGGGAGAAACGCGAGAGCTGCCAAGTGGACACGTGGGGAACATCTTCCTTGGCTGACACCGACTCCAAATTTATTTTTTAGATTCTTACTTTTTAGAGCATAGTAATGTACTTGTAAGTTTGTTTTGAAGGCGGTTCTTTTTTTGTTAAAATTTATATTTTATAATATGCATTTTGCTCCTTTGGATACGTGTCTTAAGTTTCCAGGTTATTTTTAAGGAAACCCAAGAACTGTCATATTGAGTATAGCTGTTTATGGACTTAGCCTTTGCCGAGTTTAATATTAAAATACCTAGGTTGGTATTTTGCCTCAGATTTAGTCCACCTAACAGAAGTAGTGTGGAATAGGGCAAGCAAAAGCCGCCTACTACAAAATGAGAAAAGTTTTGTGTGACCCCAAATCCTATTTTCTAACAAGACTTCGCGTTCTTAAATGTCTGGTCCACTCTTTTATATGGCTGTGAGACATGGGTCCTTAAAAAGCAAAGTAGTCAGCGACTCCAAGCAATTGAAATGATGGCTCTCAGGAAAACTGTTTTAGATTTCCATTTCATTTCGAATGCTGCGGTCTTCAAACGAGCTCAAATCATCAAAAGGACATCTTCAAAAGGAATCCCTATGTTAGTACCCACTGTCGATCCTACAGGGCAGGATGTCCGGAAAAAGAGCACCTTGTAGATCGAGGCGGCAATGGATGACTGGACCAGCCACAACTACGCACAATTAAAAAGAATTGCTCAGGACAGAAGAATTTCCATTTTGAAGAAGGCACTCGATTATGATGATCATATTGATCTATAGTTATTTTTAACCGACTTAAAAAATGGTTATCAATTCGTCTGTATTTACCTCAAACTTTAGACTGGGTGAACTGACCTTCATGATTCTTCTTTTATATGAAAGGTGGTGCTTTTTTGTCCAGTTCTAATTATGGCATCCACGAGAAAACCGTATAAGTCTTAAATTTGGATTAAGCATGTGCGCGAAAATGGACGATTTTTTTTTTGTCGCTGGGAAATTCATTTACCCACGCCGAGTGAATTAAAAACTACTCGGCAGTATGGGACTCGCAGGACAATACCCACTGAAACCAAGCGGAACCCTCTACATCTAATGAGTGGGCGGCCAGAAGTTGGCCTACACATTCCACTCAGATGGCTCCCGAGATGCTAATTCAATATCACCACAACCGATTTCAATAATTAGTTTTTTATTAGAAAGTATATACTTCAGGGGTTGTTTAATGATAGTTTGGTTAGGTTTTGATCATGGGATCCGCGACAATGTAACGGAACTCTTCAATTCTTAGGAGCATATTAATGATACTCGGCAGAATCTTTTATAGGCTATCCGGATATTTGAGTCACCTACCGTAACATCGGTATGGTCAAGTGATTGTCGTAGTTAAATATGAAGATCAATGGAACTCCACAACGGCTTACAGTAAGGGTACGATTTGTGAAGAATATCTAACTGTCTGTAATCAAATTGCAATTAGCTTATGTTTGTTGTTTGCTGCATTGTCATATTTACTTATGATGTAAAGTAGTAAGTAGCAGCCCATTAACGTCCCACTGCTGGGCACGGGCCTCCTCACTCATAAGAGAGAGGGTTTTTAGAGCATAGACCCACCACGCTGCTCCACTGCGGATTGGCAGGCATAGTACACAAGTGCACTCTCTATTCCTTCACTCTCATAGTCCGATGTGACGG
>JACTOM010000416.1:626166-657323 GCA_015832385.1 Elymnias hypermnestra | reverse complement strand
CTTCTCAACGCTCTCATCTCTACCGCATTTATTTTACTTTTGTGATTCTTCTGCCATACCCAACTTTCACTACCATACATAAGTGTTGGCACCAACACTCCAGCATGCACTGCCAGTCTAGCCCTTTGAGACACCATCTGGCTATTCATAAAAGCATGCAGAGCACCATTTACCATATTCCCTGCATTCACTCTCCTTTCGATATCACTTTCACATGTTCCATCTTTTGTAAACTTAGATCCCAAGTATACAAATTCTTTCACCTCTTCCACTTGTTCCCCATCTATCAAAATATTGCCATTCATCATAGATTCATCTCGTTCAAGAAGCATAACTTTCGTTTTGTTTACATTCACTTTCATTCCTTTCAAAGCTTCATTCATAATATTTAGCATCTCCTGTAGCTCATTAGCGGATGACGCAAGTATTACTTGATCATCAGCGTAGAGTACACATTTGATGAGTAATTCATTCACCGACTTGAAACGTATGAGATTGCGGATAGTTGTTTCATTAATGGTTTGTGAAGGTGGTTCTTTTCTTGTAGAAAATTTTATTTATAATATACGTCCAAATGTCGAGGGAAAATAAAAAGTCAACATTTCTCTAAGCAAAATGCCAATACAACAGTCAAGACACGATTAAAATCTCCCTTCTGGCGTCGTTCCAATACAAATAGACGTAGAAAAAAAAATGCAAAAAGTGCTTATTTTGGCTTTACAAGTATGTTTGACGAGTCACCCTAAGTGGAAAATAATATTTATGAGTGTTTTGTGGTATTTTTTTAAAAGATTTAAATACACCGGGAAGCAGACGTATGCCTTTTCAAAACTAACATTGTTTTTTCATCTCAAATGTATATATCTATCGCATGTCGCATTACAACCGATCGCAGGAAAGTGAAGACTCGATGGATAAGCCAAGGCCAATTTAGCGGCGCAAATGACTCGCTTCAGCTGTCTATTTATTATTTATATTCTCACTTCTTAGCTACAAAATGTTTATTTTTCTATTGCTGATAGGTTAGTGCTTAGACTGTGATCATACCTGATGTCCACAATCTAAGATGAAGAACTTTACTTCTATCACAGCGTGGTAACATAAAGATAATTAATTTGGTTGGTGGAACACTTTTGCTGGACTGGTAACTAACGAACGACGCCTTCCATCGGTACACACCACACCACACTAATTAGAAAAAGTAAATTTATATATTTACCCTCTCAGTAATTGAACCCAGGACCTCTGTTAGCAAAGCGAGAACTTACATCGTTGCGCCAGTGAAGCTATTATAAATTTTGAATCTATAAACTCCTCCTAAACAGCTAGATCGATTTTGTGGAAATTTAATTGTGTGTCTTCAGATGGATTCCAGAATGGTTTTGATACACAATCCGAGCGAATTAACGAATTCCCTCATAACTCCATGGGATTACGAAATACGCGGATATATTTGTCGGAAAACAAGAGAGAAGGAAAAGCATAAAGCATAGAGGCGTAGGGTTTTCCGCCGACATCATCATTAATGGTATCAATAATATCCATAATGTGGGCGTTCAAACACTTTACTAATTAACTCAGATTATAATGTTCAATCACTAGTCGACCGTTCTGGCGGACCGTCACCTGAGAACTACCGAGAGACGCGCCGGACTGCCACTTATTGACTCTTCCCCACGCCGATAGACAGATGGCGCCAGCGTTCCACAGACTACTGCACTCCGACATATTCGAATAAATGCATTTCATTTGTTTATTCTTATACATACATACATACATAGCATCACGCCTCATTCTCACCCATACCCATTGGGGTAGGCAGAGACAACATCCTTCCACTTGCCACGATCCTTGCATATCTCCTTCGCTTCTTTCGTTCTCATTAAACCTTTCATACAAGTTCGTCGGTTTAGAGTACTCTTGACCTGGCCGTTATTTAAAATGTCCTGGATTTGGTCCAGGAACGTTCGCCTCGGTCTTCCCCTTCCAACTTTCGCATTCACTCTTGACTCATAAATCCTTTTTGTCAGTCTCCTTTCATTCATTCTCTCTACATGCCCAAACCATCTAAGCATACCTTTTTCAATTTTAGTCACTACGTCTTCTTTTATACCACAACGTTCTCTTATCACACTATTTCTCACTCTGTCACTCAGTTTTAATCCACTCATGCTTCTCAACGCTCTCATCTCTACCGCATTTATTTTACTTTTGTGATTCTTCTGCCATACCCAACTTTCACTACCATACATAAGCGTTGGCACCAACACTCCAGCATGCACTGCCAGTCTAGCCCTTTATTCTTATGAAACCATGAAAAAGGGGACACAGTCAAAGACAACAACTAGTCCGTAATAAATCATTCTCTTATCATAAAATGACAATTGTGATTTATTGAATGTTTAATAAACTTCGAGTGGATGCAAAGTTTGTTGTAGAACTTTACTAAGCTTTATGCGGTTCGTCGACTCAATGTTTAAAGCTGGCTTCACACTGTGGTGATGTTAATAAAGCTGTTTATTAACACAAAGATCCCATCAATCATATGAAGGGTTTTAGAGCCTGGACCTACCATGGATTTGACTACAAATTAAAGAGAACTACAATCTAATATGAAAACTATAAGAAAACTTGTTTCGATGACATATTTTTTTGCAAAATTTAAATACAAAATTCAACAGTCGTTAAATATTATTTTCATGTAATTTTCACTGATGATAGGAGAACCTACAGAAAACTCAGTCGGTATCCTTTTCTATTATCATCATTACAATATTAATTTTGATCTATTTTATCTAGAATAGAGCAATTCATTAAATACAGATTTAATGAGTATCTATTGTCTAATGCTAAATAAAGTAATTTATGTATTTCAACTATTTCTATATGTCGGAGTGCAGTAATCTGTGGAATGCTGGCGCCATCTGTCTATGGCGTGGGACAGAGTCATACGCCGTGAGCCAACGGCGGCCTAGTTCCCGAGTGATAGTCCGCCAGAGTGGTCGACTGATGAAACTGTCGCGTTCCTGGCTATTATTATTAATGAGTTTGTATAAATTGATACCGGGAACATTAAGTGATTGAACATTATAATCTGAGTTAATTAATGAAGTGTTTTATTACACCAACGCCCACACAGTATGGACGTGATCCACATTAACGATGATGTCGGCGGAGAACCCTATGCCCTCGCTTTATGCTCCTTATATGTATTCTGAAAGTATATCTAATTATATCCTGGAAGAGATCTCTTTTAAGGGATAAGGTGTCCTTTGTGTACTAGTTTTAATTTATATTTATGAGTTAGTTTAAGAGGTGCATAATTAAATCCCACGCTTTTTGCCGTCTAAGTAATCCTTTAAATTAAAATACGATTATTCTTTTAATAACGTATTAATTCTTTGATAGTTTCATCAGAAGAAGTTTTTTATTCGTTATTGTTCATTTTAGGAAGCCCACTAGAAATATTAACGATCTTATTTTTGCTATATATGTTATATGAACTATTTGCACAGAGAAACTACCTTTTTAAATACTTGTAATTATAATAAAAATAACTTAATTTATAGGATATGCAATACGTTTTCTCGATACTAACAAATGTACGTAGCTATCGTAGTTCTTATAAAAGTAAATCATTTCTTCCGAATGAATTAGTTTCTATTAAAACTTTCTTGTTTGGATTCATCTATCAAATAATAGAAAAAGACGTAATATAATATCATAGTGAAGTTGTATTTGAAGCCAACCAGCGAATGTGTCACAATTCATAAAATAAATTGATTCGGGGAAAAATTGGCAGACATAAGTCACTCGTTTAACTTTGTACCAACGTAAGTAAACATATCATGACATACAATGGTTCTTTTTATGGTTGGTTTTATTTATGACTAGCTGCTGTATGACTTCGTCTGTAGGAATTAGTAATTATGTAGTGCATTGAAGCACTAATCCTCTTTCTGTGGATAAGAACTTTCACCGATACAGGACAAGGTCTACAAAGGTAGTTCAATACTTTAAAATGGATATCATCCACTGTTTCACATGGATTTATGTCCCTGGGAAGTAGTTCTTCCAATTTTAGATATATTATACAATATAATTGCATTCGTCAACCCCAAACTCGTAACATATACTTCATGATTTGTAGTCGAAAAAGTAGACCACTAATCTACTTCATAAAGCGTCAATTAGACACCCTAAATTCCACGACAAGTTCCCGAGACGTATCAGTATTTAACTAAAGCAATCAGCACTGTGCTACTTCTCCTCACATAGTCTTTTGAGAGCCGGTTTATTTCTCTCGTGAAGGTTTGAAGACCCTAGGACAATAATATGAATGCTGGTGTTGAAATAATAAAAGCTCATAGCTGCGAGTTACTGGACCTCACATAAATCAAAAAAGATTTGCAGAATTTTCTGTCAACCTGCAGTAATGGAGAATCATTAGAAGCAGAAGAAGAATGTTATTTCAGAGATTGAATACACTATAAATGCTTACAAAAACTTCAAACTTCGAACAATCGACGTTAGAGAATAAGCAGTTTGCCAATTGGAAATATCAAAGATAAATAAAGCGCTACATGTCGTATATTAGATGGAAGAATGTATAAATAACATGAATTTACATATAGCCTTCAAGAGAGATATACGTTTATCTTCCTGAAATACAAAAAAATGAGCTAACTATTAGAAGTTTTTGACACAGCAGAACACTGTTGACGTGCCCACGTTGGGGGGAAAAGTGAGCCGCTCTCGTGGCTTCTATTGGATGTCTTGACCTCACGTTCCCTGCCGTAGTTGAAGCTATGGTGGAAAGTAAGGATTGCTGGAGAGCGGTAGCTTGCTTCAGCGGGGAGGTGATGGCGCAAAAGAATACAACAGAGCGGCTAAGGGAGCAGGACGTACCCTGTCCCGCCATTTCGCAAGGGTCGGACGCAGACGCAGTCGTCTTCCCCCCTAGGGATAACCTCCGGTACGGGTACGGGGTCTGTTGCTCGACAGAAAGATCCCTAAGATCGTGGACGGCATGCTGGTGCTCTAGACATGCCATCCTAATAAAGTACGCAATAAAATAAAGAGGGCTCTTACATCAACGATGAGGATGACCCTGTCGGGAAAACAGGTTTCTTTAAGCCTATTCCACTTTGCAAATTTCATAGGTCAAAAAAAAGTTGAGTCAACTTCTTGAGCATTACTGACATAAGCCTTAATCTTTTATACCATGATTTAGTATCTATTTCATGTATTGTTTGTGGTGTACAATAAAGTGTATTCTTTCTCCCCCCTCCTCTTATGCCTCATTAGTCTAGTGGTTAGCATGTTCGACTACAGACATGAGGTCCTGGGTTCGAGTCCCGGGTCGGGCCATTCATAATCGATATTGAATTTTCCATTAAGATTTTCTCAGTATTTGCCCGAAGTTGGGAAAAATTTGGCGGTATGATCCACCCCCGTGCCTCGGAGAGCAGGTTAAGCCGTCGGTCCTGCGCCTGATCTCTCTCTCCGGTCGTGTCGGATTGCCGTCACGTCGGATAAGAGAGTGAAGAAATAGAGAGTACACTTATGTACTATACCTGCCAATCCGCAGTGGAGCAGCGTGGTGCAAAATCCTCTCTCATATGAACGAGAAGGTCTGTGCCCAGCTGTGGGACGTTTATAGTTACTCTCATTGTGTTATATTTTTTATTTTATTTATATTATTACAATCCATCTGTGAATCACGAAAAGGTAATTCTTCTTATTTATTTACCAGTGATTTCTTTTCTTGTTATTTCTCAAAAGATTTTCTTTTGTAATATATATTGAAGTTCTTTCTGGTTTGGAAGGCGTAGATTCAAACTCTCACTATTATGTGTTTCTGTACAGGTTGGATACTAGACATTAATTTGATTGATGTAATTTAAACAGAAACTTAAAACATTTCCGATGTCGAAGCGAACGTCAAGCGACGGATGCAAATAAGTCTTAATTTAACCGAGCTAACTAAACGACCCTAAGAATAATAATAGAGCTGTTTACCGCAAAGTGCTTTGCTATGTCTCCATTCATCATCTTCCAACTACATTAATATTAAGACGGATAGCGTCTGTCCTCTCACTTGCAAGTGGCGTCTCTCTCTCCCTCCGGCTCGACGTTATCTCTATGACAGTTTCGCATGGGGTGCTTTTTTCGACGGTAAAATTTAACACTGCTTTTTGCCGGGGACTTTAACGTGTCAAAACCGCGTGTTTTTTTAAGTGTTATTATATGTGTATGTGTATATTAGCCTCGTTTGGATTTTTTTTGATGGTAAGTGATGATGCAGTCTAAGATGGAATGGATGGTCTCTCTTATGGTTTCTACACAGTATAGTACCAGAACACAAAGCTCTTTGTTTGTCTGTACGTCTTTGCTGGTCATAGGTCTAGTGGTTAGCATGTTCGACTACAGACATGAGGTCCTGGGTTTGAGTCCCGGGTCGGGCTTATTCAGAAATCGATATTGAGTTTTCTACTAAGATTTTCTCAATATTTGCCCGAAGTTGAGATATTGGCTGTGTGATCCACCCCCGTGCCTCGGAGAGCACGTAAAGCCGTCGGTCCTGCGCCTAATATCTCTCCGGTCATGTCGGTTCCCGTCACATCGGACTATGAGAGTGAAGAAATAGAGAGTGGACTAATGTGCGGTGGTAACTAGCCACGGCCTCCTACCAGTCCAGATATAAACAAATTAGAAAATACAATTTCCTACATTCCTCCTACCTGAGATCAAACTCGGGACCTCTGCTAGCAAAGCAAGTACTCGCACCACTGCGCCAGCGAGACTGTCAAAATGTATGTATCTTTGTAATGGAATATATAATAAAAATCACGCAATTTATTTACCACTTATGGTATGGTATGGTAATATAACTTTTTACATATATTTCATTATTTACTGGTTATCATGAATGTAGTGTTAATAAGTATATCTTTGCGTTAGCGTGCTTGTGTGCGTGTGCGTTGCTATGTGTGGGTGTGAGTGCGAGTGTGTGTATGTATTTTGCGTGTGCGTTGGTATTTCATATACAGATAAGGGTCCCTTTTTGGGTATAGGCCGCTAGTTGTTCCCAATGAGCTCGATTTTTGGCAATTGTTTCCCATTCTTTCTCATTTATCTTAATAATGTCGTCTGCCCAGCGTAATTTTGGTCGCCTTACCTTTCTTTTGCTGACTGGACCAGGCCATATAGTGACTTGCATCGGCCATCTCCTATCTGTGAATGTCTTAACCATGTCCATTCTTTTGGAATGGAATGTCAATCAATCTGTTCTGGTCAATGTCTGTTAGTAAACTATGTAAGATACAATGATGAAATTGATTTATGAGCACTTCTGACACTTTTCAATGACCAGTGATAATACACAAAAAGGACAATTTTTTTAAAGTCTTGTTTATATTTATACAAATCTAAAACTTTAGATTTCCGAGACTTAGAGGAGGGAAAATCAAAGACATGTTAGAAATTTAACTGTCATTAAAATAGTAAAAGGTTCGATAACTATTACAAATAATTTATTGAAATCTCAAATGACAAATTGTAAATAAAAATGCCACATGTTATCTGTAAAAATTAAAATGACCTAATCCTCAAACGAATTAGCATAAAAAACGCTGAACATCTTCGTGACGCTAATCACGCGTTTCATCCAAAAAACATTACCCTCATGCCCCTAGAGAAGTTTCACTTCAAAAACAAAAAAATACACCTAAACTATCTACCACAAAAGTTTGCTATCAAATAGTAATTAACAGAACATACATTTTATTGCTTAAAAGCGACGTGTGCCTTAATCAGACGTCCCACGTTTTAATACTACCTTATGGCCTGGCCATAGTAGGGGCGATCCGCCCTCATCTGGACAAGTGGCTGGAGAGACGCACGGATCGCTCTCCAGATTGGTACAGGTGCTTACCAGTCATGGTTGCTTCGGCAAATACCTGTACCAAACTGTTGGCTGTGAGCCGTCGGCTAGATACAGCCCACTACACGGTGGCAGAATGTCACGCCTGGGGACCTCAGCAACTCATGACGTCGCTGATCGGCACAAACCTCTCACTGGTAAGTATTATAGGAGCAATCCTTATCTCACTCCGGCCCCGACGAAGGGGAGTAGGAAACAGAAGGAGGAAGTTAGAGGAATGCCTCAACGAACCTCTGGCTTCCCACTCATGATGGCGGACCCGCTGGGTTTTAGTGGATATTGCGAGATCGTGCCCTCGCGGAGTCCCACACTCCCTACAGTCGTCGTCGTCGTCGCTTCAACCGATGGACGTCCAATGCTGGACATAGGTCTCATAATGACGTCCACAAGGCCCGGTCTTGTGCCGCCTGGCTCCAGCGGCTACCGGCGACCCTCTTTATGTCGTCGGTCCACCTTGTGGGGGGTCTCCCTACACTGCGCCACCCGGTGCGTGGTTTCCACTCCAGCACCTTCGGGCCTCAACGTCGGACTATGTGCCTCGCCCATTGCCACTTCAGGTTCGCGATACGTAGGGCTATGTCGGTGACTTTGGTTCTGCTACGGATCTCCTCATTTCTGATTTGATCGCGTCATCATTTCATCGCGTTTATAATAAATAAAAAACTACCCTGAGCTGAACTGTAGTCACTGACCAGTCACTCTACCATTGCAACTAATTTAATGTAGATAATGATTCTAAAAACAATAACAAATTCAACAATGAAACGTCGTAATCATTCGTCACAACGGGATAAAACCGTCCCTCCCTCGTTAGCGAACTCGACAGTACTTTTTTCACGTCTGCTTTAGGGTATCCGCCATAACACTAGAGTGCAAATAGACCGTGAAAAAAATGACTTTTATTTTTTACATCACAAAGGCTACAATGTAACGATATGAAATTTCTGAATTACGTTCTCAATTTGGTTGTATTCGTGGAAGTTCTATAAAAAGGTACACTGAACCTTAATGTTCTAGCAATAAAAAGCAAAATCGTGTGTTCTATATATATAGTGTTATACAATCGTTATACTTACAAAAAATTTGTCAGTGTGTACTCTTGTAGCTCTTGAGATAAGTGTCTAAGCCTGTGTCCCCTGAAAAGTTCTGAAATAAATACGGGAACGCTTTCCACTTTTTCGTATCGAACAAAAACCTCTTGGGATTCTCATTTGAAGGACGTCGAAATATACAAAAAGTTCTTTCGGTGCCATTTAATTGCTGTCATTTAAAATATGCCTAATAAATGTATCGGTTTTGAAGTGAAACTTCTTTAGGCGCATGAGGGTAAAATTTTAACGGATGAAACGCATGAATAACAATACGGTGACGTGCAGCGTTTTCTATGCTAATTCGTTTGAAGGTCAATTGCCACTCGTCATTTCATAAACTCTCTTTTCAAAATTAAACTAGAACTTTTTAGGAGTTTCCCTTGAAAATTTTACTAAGAAACATAACAAAATAATGCATGTTAAAACATTCCTTTTATATAGATCTATAAAAAAGGTCAAAATGGAATTTAAAGAACCATTTTATCTTCTAAAGAAAAGATTACGTACAATGCGATAGTTGTAAAGTTATTTCGGATAGTAACTATTCTAAAGTAATGTTAACGAATCTAAATATTTCAGTTATTTTAAGCAGTTAATGCATGTTATTAGTCTTTACCACCCTATAATTTAAAAATATATTTTAGGAGCTATCGCAATAATAACACTTCTTCGTCTTATGGTGCCTCTCCATTACTGGAGGTTGGCAGTAAGCTCCGCAAATCGCTCTTGCTCTTGTGCAACGTGCAGAAACTCCTCTGCAGTCGCGATGCCCGTCTACTCCCTGACGTTTCGCAGCCATGATTTTTTCCTTCTACCAACCCTTCTCTTACCCTGGATCTTACCCATCGTTATAAGCTGGAGGAGGTTGTAGCGATAATGACGCAACACGAAGCGCAGGCAGGCGACTTTTCTTTGGTTAGTTATTTAGAGGAACTGCCTAGTCATCCCGATGCGTTCCAAATTTTTTTCATTCGTGACCTTATGGACCTAGCTGATGCGACGGCAATCTGACGGGACTGAACCCAGGACCTCATGTCTGTGGCCGAACAAACTGCCCACTAGACCAATGAGGCAATTTAAATCAATAAAATAAAAATGAATCGCAAAATGTTTGCCAATTATTTTTTTAAAATGTTCGTTGAAGTCCAAGGATGGTTTTTACGGCAATAAATTTCGAACTTTCGAATAATTGCAGAGTAAAACCCTAAAAACAGCCCTTTTCTGTTTCCCATACAAACGTTTTCTAACTAAAATGTAAAGTCAATTTGACCTTTATTGCTATTCAATAAAATTCATAATAAATTACAAGTACTCACTGATGGCTAAGCAATGTAGGTGTGTTCCTAACGTCAAAGATTCAATTTGCACTCTATTGCCGCTACGCAAAGTTCAAAATCAATTGAATAGTCATAAAATGTAAGAGCTATAGATCATAAGTACTGCTGACAGAACGAAGTCTGTCAGGTCTGCTAGTATAATATATATTTGCAATCATCGTATNAAAGGTATGCTTAGATGGTTTGGGCATGTAGAGAGAATGAATGAAAGGAGACTGACAAAAAGGATTTATGAGTCAAGAGTGAATGCGAAAGTTCTGGACCAAATCCAGGACATTTTAAATAACGGCCAGGTCAAAAGTACTCTAAACCGACGAACTTGTATGAAAGGTTTAATGAGAATGAAAGAAGCGAAGGAGATATGCAAGGACCGTGGCAAGTGGAAGGATGTTGTCTCTGCCTACCACTATGGAAATGAGGCGTGATGTTATGTATGTATGTAGTTTTAATATTTACAAATAACATGTGACATTTTCAATTGCCACTCGTCATTTCATAAATTCTCTTTTCTAAATTTTAATGAAAATAAATTCCTAACATATCTTCCCTTTTCCCTCCTCGGTCTCGGAAATATAAAGCTTTCGTTTCGTATAAATATAAACAAGACTTAAAAATTAGTTTACCAAAGAAGCTTTTTAAATAAATTTTGCCAATTTAAAGAAAATTGTTAGTTTTATTGGAAAAACTAGAACTTTTTAGGAGTTTCCCTTAAAATTTCACTAAGAAACAACAAAATAATGCATGTTAAAACATTCCTTTTATATAGATCTATAATAAAGGCCAAAATGGAACTTAAAAAATAACCATTTTATCTTCTAAATAAATGGTCACGTACAATGCGATAATTGTAAAGTTATTCGGATAGATACTATTCTAAAGTAATGTTAACGGGTCTAAATATTTCAGTTATTTTAAGCAGTTAATGCATGTTATTAGTCTTGACCACCATATAATTTAAAAATATATCTCTCCATTACTGGAGGTTGGCAGTCCGCTCCGCAAATCGCTCTTGGTCTTGTGCAACGTGCAGCAACTCCTCTGCAGTCGCGATGCCCGTCCACTTCCTGACGTTTGGCAGCCATGATTTTTCCTTCTGCCAACCCTTCTCTTACCCATCATTATAAGCTGGAGGAGGTTGTAGCGATAATGACGCAACACGAGGCCCAGGTAGGCGACTTTTCTTTGCTTAGTTATTTAGAGGCACTCACTAGTCATCACGATGCGTTCCAGAATTTTTTGATTCGTGATCTTATGGACCTAGCTGATGCAACAGCATTCTGACAGGACTGAACCCAGGATCTCGTGTCTGTAACCGAACTTTTCTGTTTCCCATACAAACGTTTTCTAACTAAAATGTAAAGTCAATTTGACCTTTATTGCTATTATATAAAGTTTAATAAATTACAAGTTCTCACTGATGGCTAAGCAATGTAGGTGTGTTCATAACGTCAAAGATTCATATTGCACTCTATTACGGCTATACAAAGTTCAAAATCAATTGAATAGTCACAAAATGTAAGAGCTATAGATATTTAGTACTTCTGTAATTTCATTCCGAAAATCATTCTTAAAACTGAAATCGGCCACATTCCAAATCTGTTTTGACAGAACGAAGTCTGTCAGGTCTGCTAGTGTAATATTTGCAATCATCTTAGTTATTTTTTTACCAAAAGATATACATACATGTGAGGGTTCGTATGTGCTCATTTGTGAGAGCAACCCACAACCAACAATCTGGAATCCTATTTTATCATCATCATTACCATATACATTCTATTTAAGTTATAATAATAACACGCGCGAATATAAATTCATTTGCATTTCTCACCCTGACGGAACTCGCTTGATGCGATTGCGACACAAAATTGCACCACTACCCGTGTAAAGCCAGGTCGGGTCACTAGTATATTAATCAAAATAGAAATCTTTGTAGTCAAACTATTTGCAATATTTTTGGAACAACCAGGTTTAGAGTCGCTCACTAATTTTCTGGTTAATACTATTCTCAGATGCTTCATTATTATATCACATACTTTAAATGATAAGACCACCAATCACAGTCGTCGTCAAAACGGCGACTAAACAGAAGTGTTGATTAAATTTGAGAATTTCCTGAATAGCGTTAAACCGGATGTCGTGCACGTAAACGTTTCACTAGTATAATTATAAAGACATCATAATAAACAAATATAGAAATTTAATAGCAATCCACAAATAAAAAAATAATGATCGCTAACACAGGGAAGCAGCATGAGCTCCTTTTCCCATTTATTTATATTAAAAATAAAAATTCAATAATTGCCCGTATGGTCCATCTTTTGTTGTATTCAAGCCCTAAATCAATATGCGCACCTGTAATCCACGAAATGGTCCCAAATAAAGGGAAGGCAGGTGAAAAGACTGCGGTTGGTAATTTATTACAAAAATAAAGCTGTCGGCTATCTGATCGTGACTTACATTGCCCCTTTGGGTCCTTCGGGGACCTCGGTTGTTCACAGATCGACTTACATGCATTTTGTATTATACATATCTGTCACTTTATACATTTAAAACCTTCATTATAACAAAACTAATTTAAATTACTTTAGGAAAAGAAAATAAAATGGCAGTGAAGAGCATCTTATAACTTAAATAGAATATATAACCGTTATGATGATGATAAAATAAGATACCAGACATTTGGTAGGAAATAGATAAGTTAATACATACATACATATATAGCATCATTCCCTTCGGGTAGGCAGAGACAACATCCTTCCACTTGCCACGATTCTTGCATATCTCCTTCGCTTCTTTCATTCTCATTAAACCCTTCATAGAAGTTCGTCGGTTTAGAGTACTCTTGACCTGGCCGTTATTTAAAATGTCCTGGATTTGGTCCAAGAACGTTCGCCTTGGTCTTCCCCTTCCAACTTTCGCATTCACTCAAGAGTGACAAAAAGGATTTATGATTCAAGACTCATAAATCCTTGTCAGTCTCCTCTCATTCATTCTCTCTACATTCCCAAACCATCTAAGCATAACTTTCTCGATTTTAGTCACTACGTCTTCTTTTATACCACAACGTTCTCTTATCACACTATTTCATACTCTGTCACTCAGTTTTAATCCACTCATGCTTCTCAACGCTCTACCGCATTTATATTACTTTTGTGATTCTTCTGCCAGTCTGTCAGCCGGTCTAGCCCTTTGAGACACCATCCGGCTATTCATAAAGGCGTGCAGAGCACCATTTACCATATTCCCTGCATTTACTCTCCTTTCAATATCACTTTTACATGTTCCATCTTTTGTAAATTTAGATCCCAAGTATACAAATTCTTTCACCTCTTCCGCTTGTTCCCCATTTATCAAAATATTGCCATTCATTATAGATTCATCTCTTTCAAAAAGCATAATTTTCGTTTTGTTTACATTCACTTTCATTCCTTTCCCTTTCAAAGCTTCATTCATAATATTTAGCATCTGTAGCTCATTAGCGGATGACACAAGTATTACTTGATCATCAATAAATAAATGTATACCGTTATGATGATGATAAAATAAGATACCAGACTTTTGGTAGGAAATAGATAAGTTAATTTCAAATATATATTGTATTTAAACTGCCTCATTGGTCTCGTGGGCAGCTTGTTCAGCTACAGACACGAGGTCCTGGGTTTTATCCTGTCCAATCGGACTATGAGGGTGAAGGAATACATAGTGCATTTTTCTACTATTCCTACCAACCTGCAGTGTAGCAGCGTGGTGGGTATATGCTCTAACAACCCTCTGTCCTCCCGGTTATGGGACTGTGCATAGGCTGCTACTAACCTTGCCTTTAAAAGATATATTTATGTACTTGATCTTTCCAATATAATCCGTCCTATTTGTACCCAGTCATTTAGTAGCATATAAAATACGAACGGAACGCTGACGCCATCTGTCTATCGGCATGGGACAGAGTCAATAGTGGAAATCCGGCGCGCGTCTTTCGGCAGTTCTCGGGTGACCACTGGAGCGGTCAACTGTTGAAACTGTCGCGTTCCTAGCTTATTATAAATGAGTTTGTGTAAATTGATATCGGAAACATTAAGTGATTATACATTATAATCTGAGTTAATTAATAAAGTGTTTGAATACACCAATATTACCCACTGGAGCGAAGACGGTGCCACCGTCCATGTGACGCTAGGGCTGATTGAAACGAGATGAATGGACTGTATAGCGGTTTTGAAAAAGAAAGAAGAAGAATTTAGCGAGGTGTCCGCATAAGGGGTGATAGTAATGAAGGGGGAAAGGAATCGCGTGCACGTACCTGGAGTGTCAGGCTCTTCTACTCCTTCCCGAAGCAGGGTTGTACACGGGCGTGGTTGCGGCGGCGAAAAGCACTATCACAACACTACACGACCAGTGGCTCACTTCTTCGAAAGTTCATGCGGTTGTATCTTCGAGACGAAGATTTGTATCTTCGAGACGAAGATACGAGCGGAATTCTTTGCGGTAGCCGGAACACGATTTGTCGCGGCGGATGCATAAGCGAGTATATGTACGCGAGGGAAAAGGTAGGGTACTTGGGAAAAGAAGTCATTACGCGGCACCATCAAATATTAAAACTAAAGTACCGCTACCGCCAAAGTGGCGTCACCACCCACTAACGCCCACAGTATGGAAATTATGAATGTCATTAATGGCGACGTCAGCGGAGAATCCTGCGCCCCTATTCTTTATGTTCCTTCTCTCTTATTCTCCGACGTATATATGACAAAATATGTTACCATTAAAGCAATTTGTTATAATTTTTTCCGCCCGCATGGGGACAAGAATCCATTAATGAATTGAATCTTTTGAGGAATAAAAAACCCGTATGAGAAATATTTCTTGACCTATTTCACTTTATCTAAATGCAGGCGAAATAAGACTTGAGCTTCCCAAAGATTTAAATTTAATAAAATCTTATAGATGCTCAAAGTAAAATTGTGGTATATAAAAGACAGCGGTTTTATAATAATCTAAATCCTTTATAATTATAAAATAAAGTCGCTTAACGCGTCTACCTGTTCACGAATAACTCAAAAACGATATGTTTATTATTTGTTATCGTTTTATGTAAATTGTTGGATTTACAACGATATATATAAGCCTATCGTAATCAGCCTGAAGTTATCGAAAAAATTTTGATCTGTCAAAAGCACTAAGGAGTTTACGAGCGTACATTAGACGAGTTACATTTTAAGAATACTTAACCATTTTAGGTTAAGTATTCTTAAAATTCCCGATGTTCTACGCAACTTTTTCAATGTTTTCTTTCACACGAACCTTCTGCTAACTGTAATAAAACAGAACAACGAAGGAAATATCGTAATTGGTTCTGCCACGCTTGTGTTTGTATGTATGTTTGTAACGTTTTCAGAAAAAAACTACTGGACCGATTTCTAAAATTTTTTCACCATTAGAAAGCTTCGTTTTCTATGTCCGACATAGGCTATATTACTTCCACAAATAAAATAGGGATCCCTATTAAACATACAGTAATGTAACCCAAGGTGTGAAAAAATTAGTCACAAAAATCTGTCACGGCGTGCGCTGTGGAAACTATTGATGATAGAACAAAAAAATGTTCTTCAATATTATAGAACGTATTAATATCTACATAAATAAAAATTTTAATAAAAAAAGAACCGCCTTCAAGACAATCTTACAAATACATTAATATGCTCTAAGAAGTAAGAAATAATTGCGTATTCTTTTGTGTTGTTCTTCGTATTGTTATATTTGGAGTCGGTGTCCGACTTATTTTTTATATAAATAGATTATTGCAACAAGTTTTATTGAGTACTAGCGGCCCGATACGTGCTTCGATACGTATAAAGTTAAAAAAAGTAAAAAAAAATGTGCGTAAGCACGAAAAATGTTTCAAAAATTCCATTAACAAAATGATCTGCCATTTAATGAATTCATTGGTTTAAAAAAATAATTAATAAATGAACCGTCAATCCTGGGTTCTTCTCAACTTTAGCTGAGGGTTGCGGGCTTCGAGGCAGTGCCTCCTTACCGGCATCTTCCTCAGACATCAATTTGTTGCCTGGTATTTTGTTTTGCCCGCAATCATACGGGCTGGTTCCCGCTGGTTACGCTAGCGGGTCCATCCAGGTCAATTAATTCAATGGTCAAGTCCGGGTATTGCTACTGATATTGCGTTGTCTTCGCCATCATCGTCGCCTACATCAGGAGGCGTTGACAGCAGATGCTCACGAAGCAGGCGACGCCCAGTGTTTGCTGCTCTTGGGTGCTGGCTGGCAATGCCGTGGAGTTGTCCGCGTGGCGGAATACACTCCTCGCCAAGTTCCGGACGAACACTCCACGGTGGATGACGTCATTTCTGAAGTACCTCGGAGCTCCCACCCAAATGAACCGCTCGGCCGATTTTGTGCAAACTTTACACAAAGCATCTACTAGATAGTCCGAACAAAGCTAAGCTTTTGGTTATAAAATACAAAGAAAAGCAAGCGCCCAATATCGAAGTTACGATAAAACTGACGTGTCCTGTGGACAAAAAATCATAAAACACTCTTAAATTTTTAAAATATTATGTAAAAATCTTAACATATCGTAACACGACCTCTTGCAGTAGAATAATCCGGGTCAAAGAAAAAAAATCCAACAAATTCCTCAAAAATACTTTATCAGCTGTCCAGGAGCGTGAGATAGAGACCGGGATTACGCTATCGGCCCCGGACACACCCTCGTACTGAACGAGGCCACTCTTGAGTTTTATTAATTAATCTCTAATGGCTTGTATCGCTATTCAGTACCTACAGCCTTTTGAGTGGTTTTGATTTTCGTTAATGAACGGCTTTGGGTAATATAATTGACTGGAAGGCCTTTTCCACATAATCTGACAATTATCCTAAAATGATAGATTAAATTTTATTAATGTTATAACATTTCGTAAAATAACATCTATTTACCGCGTTAATTAAAGAAAAAGGTAAGTATTTATTTATTTATTTCTTCCAGGCAACCGTTGCTTATAAAGGAAATATTATTTATTAATTGAGGGTAGGCGATGAACTTACGTAAACTTACAGATAAATACTTACACACTAGTACTTAAAAGGTATACGCAGCATAATGATTGTATGATAAATAAAAAAGTAAGTAGCAGCCCATTAACCGTCCAGCAGCCCATTAACGTCCCACTGCTGGGCACAGGCCTCCTCACTCCGAGGAGCGAGGGTTTTTAGAGCATAGACCCACCACGCTGCTCCACTGCAGATTGGCAGGCATAGTACACAACTTCACTCTCATAGTCCGATGTGACGGGAAGCCGACACGACCGGAGAGAGATCAGGCGCTGGACCGACGGCTTAACGTGCTCTCCGAGGCACGGGGGTGGATTACACCGCCATTTTTCCAACTTCAGGCAAATATTGAGAGACTATTTAAAACTCAATATTGGTTTTTTGAATTGGCTCGACCCGGAACTCGAACCCAGAACCTCACGTCTGTAGTCGAACATGCTAACCACTAGACCAGTGAGGCAGTAAGGCAGGCAGTATGATAAATATTAAAAAAATATACTAATCAATATTTAAATATAAAAAGCATAAAACTAGCAGCCTGTGAACGTCCCCGGCTGAAAGTTTTACCTTCAACCAGGAATGTGACTCGCTTTAGAACTGAATACAAACTAAAACCCAGCGGGACTCTCCGCGTCCTGAACAGGGGTACCAGACATTCAGTGAAGACATCGCCTATTAAGAGAATCGTTCTTCCTCCCCTTCTCTGATGCCTCTTTCTGTATGATGACGTTTTCATAGAACGAAGATAACTGAGCATATAACTGGCTATGCTCAGTCACAGCTAGAGCACACCGCCAACCAGAGACATACGGGGGGTGCCGTTGGAGACCCCAAGCTCGAAATTCTGCAACAGTATGATGTAAAATGTCTCGCCAAACTATCTGGGGATAAGACTCCGGGGATATGGAAGTTTCCACGCGATATTTCCCTTCAACGAAAAACACAATCATGGATTAATAACAAACAAGAATCTTAGTTTCTCTAAATACAGCGAAGGTGCCTGCCACCAATCGAAAATCCTTTCTTTTCACAATTCAGCCATCATGGCTTTTGCATTATTAAAATGGCATATTTTACGAATCGCGTTCCTGATAACAGATTAAATTTACCACATTTAAAAAAACATATTTCGTATCGTAAAAGGCTAAACAAGTATATACCATCCACCACGTCATAATTTTTTGTAACATAACCTCCAAAAAATCATTTGTTAGAATGTTTATTTGTTGTCTTGCTAATCTCCAAACCCAATGGGTTGATTATACCGAAAGTCACTATAATATATAGTGGATAGTTTCATCATTGTCATCCCACTAGGTGGCACAGCATGTTTCCTTTCGCCACTTCACCATATCCGCTGCTATTTCTTCATTCAAACCCTTACACACATATCCGCTTTCATACAGTTCATCCACAGTGCTGCTTACCATCATATTTAGGGTCCTCTTGCATACATGTCTATCCTCCCTTCTCATAACATGTCCATACCAGGATAGCCTTCCACTGCTTAACTTCTCGGTCACTGGTGCTACTTTCACACTTCCTCTAATATACTCATTCTTAATCTTATGGATAGTGTGTAGTATAAAAAAAGTATAAAAGTTGTTACATACGGATGCGAGGCATGGACCCTGAAACAGGACACCATAAGACGCCTTGAGGCGTTTGAGGTCTGGTGTTACCCCCGCATGCTTCGTATCAGTTGGACGCAAAAATTCGCAACCATCAAGAGGCGGTAAGTTGAGTATCTCGGCCACGTAGGCACGATAGGTACGGGTTACTCCAACTTATTATGATACTATGTGGTTGAGGGCAAAAGGCGTGCTGGACGCAGAAAGAAGTCTTGGCTGCGGAACATACGCGAATGGACAGGAATAAAGTCCGCAGCCGAGCTTTTCCATCTTGCAAAAGATAGAAACAAACTCAAAAAGTTAGCGGCCAACCTTCAAGAAAAATGAAGAGGCACTTTAAGAAGAAGAATATAAAAAAACAATATCGCTGTCAGTAATTGTGAATTACATACTTTTCCCAGTCGTATCTTTTAGAAAGACGTTAGTCTTATACATTTTTATTATTGGTAGCAATGAAATAAAATAAAAATGGAAAATTAAGATCGCTCTCAATTGTTTTCAAGTCAAGTCAAATCATATTCATATAATTGGTTTCCCATCCTGTTTAAATTATTTTTTCATTCAGATTTATAGCAGGGTCACTTTGTCATTTAAGTAACTAATATTATAAATCACTACAATAACATACTTCCACTTCTGGAGAATATTTGACGAAGTTATACTCGCTAAGCACAAGAGAGTGCGTTTCCATTGAACAAGACTTTAAAGGCGACATTATTATCTTTATTAGTTTGTATATGAATTTAATAATTTGATAGAAGTTATTGTAATTTAATTCGAACCTGAAGGTATTGACTTAAAGTACATTTTAAAATGATATGCGACTCATAAAATATCCGTTACTGTTATCGCTATTTTTATATTTAATATCCTTTATAGCAACGCATTAAGGTTCGATTTCATTTGCAATAATTTGTATAAAATATTTTAATCTTCCATTTTTGATAATAGCAAAATACAACTCAAATCTGGCACACACAGACACAGCATGTATAGAAACACATATTTAAATCCTGGAAATAAGCAAAGCATCATTCAATTTGCATTGACTTGAAAAAAATTGATATTTCTATTTATCGAAATATCACGTCCGTAAAGGACGAAGCGAAAATCTCATTGCCGTCACGACCGTCAAGGGCGAGGGGAAGACTTCAGTGATGTCACTTCCGTCAAGGGCGAAAGGAAATCTTCAGTGATGTCACGACCGTTAAGGGCGAGGGGAAGACTTCAATGATGTCACGTGCGTCCAGGACGAGGTGAAAACTTAATTGGCGTCACGTCCATCCAGGGCGAGGTTAAAACGTCATTGGCCTCAGGTCCGTCAATGGCAAGGGGAAGACTTCAGTGGCGTCTCCTCCGTGAAAGTTGAGGGGAATGCTTCAGTAATGTCACGACCATCCAGGGCGAGACGAAAACTTCATTGGTGTCACGACCGTCAAGGGCGAGGGGAAGACTTCAGTGATGTCACGTCCATCCAGGGCGACAATGTTATTGGCGTCACGTCCATCAAGGGTAAGGCGAAAACTTCAACGTCTGTTTTCGGAGCGTCGTTGATAGCAGTAGTGTCATTTTGTGACATATGTAAGTTGAGAAACCATCGGTTGTTATATATGTATATGGTCATTGGCATAATTAATTAGTGCTTTTCTATTCTAGCTACTATCCATGTTCCATTTTGTCACTATATGATACAGAGATGTATGCCATTGTTCCGCGTTTATTCAGTGAATATTGTAACTGGAGAGACGAATAATTTGCAATTTAAAACTATGTCGTGTGATGGAGACAGGTATTCAATATTCGCGAAGGAGGTTTGTGTAGTTGAGGATGAGATCCGGGCGGTTCTATTGATACCGCCTCAAATGCGTCTCAGGATTTCAATCTGACGAGTGCATGCTCGGCAAACTGCATCAGACCTTTAATCTGGATATCTAGATATTACAAAAAATCTCTGTCACAGTGACCGTGCTGAGCTCCGTAACTTTTTCTTTTTGGCGGATATTTCTTACTTGGGACAATTATGGATTAGTATGAATTCAGATGACAACGTTATTTTATTAGAAGCCCTAATTCCAGGAGCTTTTGGACCATATTGAAGTATTTTA
The DNA here is from genome assembly GCA_015832385.1 of Elymnias hypermnestra. Classification (NCBI taxonomy): domain Eukaryota; kingdom Metazoa; phylum Arthropoda; class Insecta; order Lepidoptera; family Nymphalidae; genus Elymnias; species Elymnias hypermnestra. The sequence goes on along the minus strand of JACTOM010000416.1, from coordinate 636,150 downwards.
GCATAAGGAAGGCTAACCGTAATCTCACTTGATACATACATAGCATTACTCCTCATTCCCATAGGGGTAGGCAGAGACCACGTCCATCCATTTGCCACGATCCTAGCATATCTCCTTTGCTTCTTTTATTCTTATTAATTATTAAGAAGATGTGGTGACTAAAATTGAGAAAGGGATGGTTTATAGAAGGTTTAGGAACGTAGAGAGAATTAATAAAAGGAGACTGACAAAAAGGATTTATGAGTCAATAGCAAATGTGAAAGTTGGAAGGGGAAGACCAAGGCGAACTTTCCTGGACCAAATCCAGGACATTTTAAATAAAGGCCATAATCTCATATAATTGTTAGTTATAATACAGTTCAAGACAGAAGCAGGCTGAACAGCGAAGATTTTTTTGGTAGTACGTCTCTATATGGTTTTAATTAGCCACGACCGAGACCTTCCATTAATTCAGACTTAGTCAAATTTGAAAATGTAATTTCCTACAAGATACCCATGACAATCGAACCTAGAACCTCTGCTAGCAAGATTGTTCCTGCTAGTAAGTCTGCGCTAGTAAGTTTGTCAACTTAGTTTCAAGATAGGTTAGTCAATTTCTTGTGATCAATATACTCATCTGCAAACTGGTAAACTGGCTTATCTTTCTTTTTCATAAACACGATGACCACGTGGTACATTTACTCTATAACATTTACAAAAACAAAGTTAGAAACACAAACAAGGTTTGTTTCGTACACGAGCACGAAATAGCTTCCTATTCCCTTTAGAATAGTAATCACTTTTTCCCACATTTCCTCAAGGGGATAATAGGCGTATGTGACGACCGACTCTGGACCATGACCTCTTTAGGAAACTAGAGCGTATATTGTGCAGTATTTTGTCTTTACTTCTGACGAATAGTTTTGGACAATTAAATATATAATAGCACTTATAAAAACTGGAGACATCTGGTTCTTAAAAGGAGGTTAACAGCAAACAAAGCAAGTACCTATTCCTAATACCATTTCAGGACATCATGATTTATAAAATGAAGAATATAAAAATCCACAACAAATACTGGCAAAGCTGGAAGCATCTTAGTTAAAGTCTGACAAAGGGTTACTGGTTACACTACGCCTGATCAAATTTTCATCTATCAATCTGTCCAAGGAATAAAACATAGGTCTTATTTGTCTAATGAGGTGCTGGCCAAATTTTAATAAATTTGATGATTGAGAGAGAACACTTTTATTGATCATCACAAATAAAAACAGAAAAGAAAATACAAAATAGATTTTTGGATTACAGAGATTGCTGATAAGCCAAAGGGTAGCGTGGTGGACATATAACAGTGAAAATACATATAATTTATATAATAAATCGTGTGATAAGAAAACGTTGTGGTACAAAAGAAGATGTAGTTACTAAAATTGAGAAAGATATGCTTAAATGGTTTGGACACGTAGAGAAAATGAATGGAGACTGACATAAAGGATTTGTGAGTCAAGAGTGAATGGGAAACTTTGAAGGGGAATACCAAGACGAACGTTCCTGGACCAAATCCAGGACATTTTAAATAAGGGCCAAGTCAAGAGTTCTCTAAATCTCACATGATTGTTAGTTATAATACAGTTTAAGATGGAAGCAGGCTGAAGAGTGAAGATTTTTTTTGTAGTACATCTCTGTCGACGAACTTGTATGAAGGGTTTAATGAGAATGAAAGAAGCGAAGGAGATGTGCAAGGATCGTGACAAGTGGAAGGACGTGGTCTCTGCCTACCCCTATAGGTATGAGGCGTGACGTGTATGTAAATATGTAAAAACCGGAGCCATCTTTCTTATTTACATCTCTAAAAAGTTAATGCTTAGCTGTAAAAAGGCAATCTACCTAATGATTCCTACACGACATCGTACCGGCACACAAATCTCTTTGTTTTGGCGGTACGTCTTTGCTGGTAGGGTGGTAACTAGCCACCAACCAGTTCTGGCTCAAATAAATTACAAAACGCAATTTCCTAAATCTGATAACTGCTCTGATAATAACTGCGCCGAGGCTATCAAGCCTATAATTGAGGATTCAATAGGCCTTCTTGAATAAAGAATTACTTTCTAAATTTTTGTATAATGATATTTCACGTACAACGTTATACTCTAACACCGTAGATTGTATCTGTCTTTGTTACAAAGAGATGGCAAATGTCAAAAGGGATTGTACACGACATCCGGTCGTAGAATTTCGATATATAGGAAGTGACCCGTAATATAGGATTAAGTTAGGATTCCATATATGCAAAATTGATTTAATTTGAAACTGTAGACAGTCATCGTTGAAAACTGAGCACTCTAAATTGTAGACGAGTACACGAACCTGGGACACATAGTCCAACTAGGTAGGTCCAATTTCGACAAAAAGGTTAACCGCCGAATCCAACTCGGTTGGGCAGCGTTCGGGAAACTACGGCAGATCCTTTCGTCCAATAGCCCTCAGTGCCTGAAGACAAAGCTCTTCGAAGAATGCGTGTTGCCAGTGTTGACCTACGGCTCCGAAACGTGATCGCTGACTATGGTAAGCTAAAGGTAAAGCAGCCCATTAACGTCCCACTGTTGGGCACAGGCCTCCTCGCTCATATGAGAGAGGGTTTTTAGAGCATAGACCCACCACGCTGCTCCACTGCGGATTGGCAGGCATAGTACACAAGTGTACTCTCTATTCCTTCACTCTCATAGTCCGACATGACGGCAATCCGACACGACCGGAGAGAGAGATCCGGCGCAGGACCGACGGCTTAACGTGCTCTCCGAGGCACGGGGGTAAATCACACCGCCAACTTCCCAACTTCGGGCAAATATTGAGAAAATCTTAATAGAAAACTCAATACCGATTTCGAACTGGCCCGACCCGGGGCTCGAACCCAGGACCTCATGTCTGTAGTCGAACATGCTAACCACTAGACCAATGAGGCAGCTATGACTATGGGCCTCATACGAAAGCTTAGAGTCACTCAGCGTGCGATGGAGAGGGCTATGCTCGGAGTTTCTCTACGAGATCAAATCAGAAATGAGGAGATCCGTAGCAGAACCAAAGTCACCGACATAGCCCTACGAATCGCGAACTTGAAGTGGGAATGGGCGGGGGCACATAGTCCGACGGACCGATGAACGTTGAGGCCCGAAGGTGCTGGAGTGGCGACCCCGCACCGGGCGGCGCAGTGTAGAGAGACCACCCACAAGGTCTCCCTACAAAAGACCTATGTCCAGCAGTAGACGTCCATCGGTTGAAGCGACGACGAGACACTGAGAATTTTGTATATCTACGTTCTTTTGCCACGATTTTGGCATCAAATTACTTTAGAAAATGGATTCTTCATAATATCGCAAAACGAAAACACATCACAAAAGAAAAATTCTTTATTAAAACTGGACTGGAGTTACCATTTTTGGGCACTATTTTGACCCCAAACAGATTGACTTCAGCGGCGTTATCCTAAAGATTTTTTGCCTTTCCTGTGTGTATATTTTTAAATACTATGTGAAATTTATAAGCTAATGGTGTAATAGCGTTTGTCTGTTGTCACACCTGGTGGTAAGTGATGATACAGTCTAAGATGGAAGCGCGCAAATCTGGTAAAAATAAAAATTGGAAAATACAATTTTTGAAATTTACCCTGTCAGTAATCGAACCCCCTTGAAGTACTTTCGCCATAGCTCCAACGAGGTCGTTGTTATAATATAAAATGTCGTAAAAAGAAATTGCAATTCATTCGTTCCACGAAACAATGGCTAATAAGAAAGCCGACTGTTCTTTGAGTCCGAAGTCGGTTAATCCCCGGGAGATGAAAAAGTAGAAAAGATATAAAGGCTGGCGAGTAATCGATCCACCGAATAGAGTTAGAATGGCAAACTGTGACTCGCTTGGTATAAAACAAAAACGTTTTAATTTTGCTAAAGAGGAATGTCTGTCTATATATAAAAATGATTCTCTATTTTCCTACGTAACCGCTGGACCAATTTCGCTAATTCTTTTTTGTTGTATCTGTTATTAAACGTGGTTGTTATTAAAGAAAAATTCTTATTCAATAGAATTTTTAAGAAAACTTAACCGCCATAGTGATTTCTAATGTAACTGATTGGCAGAATGGTGTACAAGATGTGTGTAATGTGTTTTTATTAATTTAACAAATTATTATGCACGATTTTAATAAACTATTACCATTGTACACTTGTTAGTATATATAAAATTATTTAATTCAAATAATAATTTAAATAAAGGATACGGTTCGTCGTTTGACTAAATCGAATTCTTAGAAAGAATGGCCTTCACGCTATCGTTCCCATTGGTGAATTTGTAAACATCGTAAATGATGCCAATTTGGGATATTATTAATAAATGTTTTACGACGATTAGAATTACTTAAACTATTTTAATTGTAACTATTAAAAACTAACAGGGAGTAGTCGTTTCTCAATAAATAAGATAAATAAGAAATGTATTTGGCGCCAAACACTCTCATTGGTGTTTTGCCGTAATAGCCTCATTAGTTGCAAAGCTATTTCTAGCCGTCGAAGTTAGTTGAGAGCTCAGTTTTTAATCAACGTTAGCTACGAATTATTGTTTTTTAACTTAGTTGTGTCATAAAAAGGCCTGCTCTGCGATACAAAGCTTTAAAACTGATGTCTGTTTAATGTGTAATAATGATAAATGTGTGATATTTGTTTGTATATTTAATGATAATGGATGTTGATGATGTATTTTACTGTAATTTATATTAAATATAACATGGATAAAAAAAAAGAGTAAAAGACTATGGAGTTTCCTGTCGGATTCTTCTCCATCTAGTCTATAGGTTGTGAACCGGTGGTAGTCATTGACAAAAAGAGTTTACTGGAAGTGAAGAATATTTTAGTTTGAATATCGACCTTATATTATGAAAATCCTGTTTATTGACTTTTTTAATAATTTTCAAACAAATAGTTATAATTAATAATTATTAGTACCCTTTATCATGTTACTTCTGATACACTCCTCTATGTCATTGTGCAACTTTGAGTCCCGCGTCGGACCAATTAAAAAATCAGTATTGAGATTTCTATTAATGATTTTTAATATTTACCCGAAGTTGGGAAGTTGGCGGTTATCACCACCCCCGTGCCTTGGAGAGCACGTTAAGCCGTCGTCATGCGCCTGATCTCTCTCTGATCGTATCGGATTCCCGTCACATCGGACCATGAGAGTGCACTTGTGCAGTGGAGCAGCGTGGTGTGTCTATACTCTAAAAACCCTCTCTTATATGACTGAGGAGGCCTGTGCTCAGCAGTGGGTTGTTAATGGGCTGCTACTTACTTTTTTTTTACGCCTCTATAACTACCGATCTCGTGGCATTGGAAAGTCTACTAAGTCGAACTATAAATTTATTTTTGTTTACGTAAAAGTTTTATTTCACTTAGTTTTTAATTAAATTAAATTTACGTAGAACGTCCGATATTAGTCAATATAAAAGATTTATTTTAATGACTTCAGAAATTTTTAATTTGATAAGAAGAAAAACAATAGGAATATCGGTGGGTGTCATTGGTATCCTTGGAATATGAGCTAATTCAACAGTCGCAGGCCCAGTTATAAGGGTCGCTACAATTTTCTTTAAGATTCACATTTTTCAATTCGTTATATCTTTTGAATGGAATGTCCGATTTTTATAATTTAAATCGTATTTTACAGGCATTGAAACGGTCTTTAATAATAATACAGTGGTATGGATAATATGGTGTGATTATTGTCGGAACTTTTAAAAAGTACAAAAGTAGTTATATTGGCACAACTACAGAAGTTAGATATATGGTTTCACGGACTTTTTTGTAGATATTAATACCTTCTATAATATTGAAGAACATTTCTTTGTTATATCATCAATAGTTTCCGCAGCGCAAACGATGACAGATTTTGTGACCAATTTTTCACACCTAATGCATTTTTATTAGGAATCTATATTTTTTTTTTGGAGAAAATAATAGAGCCTATGACGTTTAGTGAAAATTCAGCCTTCAACAAACACACATGTTTTCTCTTTATAATATTTATAGATTATATAAGACTGCCTCATTGGTCTAGTGGTTAGCATGTTTGAATACAGACGTGAGGTCCTCGGTTGCCGGGTCGAGTCTATTCAAAAATCGATATTGAGGTAAGATTTTGTCAACATTTACCCGAGGTTAGGAAGTTGGCGGTATGCTCCACCCTCGTGCCTCGGAAAGCACGTTAAGGCGTCGATCCTGCGCCTGATTTCTCTCCGGTCGTGTCGGATTCCCGTCATACGGGACTACGAGAGTGAAGAAATAGAGAGTGCACTTGTGTACTATGCCTGCCAATCCGCAATGGAGCAGCGTAGTGGGTCTATGCTCTAAAAACCCTCGCTCCTCGTAGTGAGGAGGTCTGTGCCCAGCAGTGGGACGTTAAAAGTGCTGCTACTTACTTACTTACTGCTTGAATGCAACGTATACTGACTGCCTCATTGGTCTAGTGGTTAGCATGTTCGACTACAGACATGAGGTCCTGGGTTCGATATTGAGGTTTCTATTATTGTCAACATTTACCCGAGGTTAGGAAGTTGGCGGTGTGCTCCACCCTCGTGCCTCGGTGAGTACGTTATGACGTCGGTCTTGCGCCTGCTCTCTCTGGTCATGTCGGATTGCCGTCACATCGGATTATGAAATTGAAGGAATAGAGAGTGCACTTGTGTACTATGCCTGTCAATCCATATTGAAGCAGCGTTGTGAGTCTATGCTCTAAAAACCCTCTCTCGTGTGAGTTCTTTTTTTTTGTTCGGACTATGTTTAGCTGTTAGCCCTACTGGCTTTTACAGCGTAACCGGAAGGAGGACGGGCTCTTATGGAGGCCGCCACATTTCGAGTGCGAGCCCTGAAAAGGGTTCGCTCTTCGGGGAAACTCCACTCCAAGGGCGTCTCCTGCGAGACCGAGCCACGGCTTGGAGCGACGTTATCGCAGAATCATTCTCGTGTGAGTTAGGAGACCTGTAGTGGTACGATAATGGGCTACTACTTACCTTTTTTTTACATATGTATGTTTTATATTAAAATAAGTTTTAAATCGCTATCTCTTATAGCTTGGGCTAAAGTTGTGGGTTCGAAGTTAGCGTGAACACTCGCGGAGTTTAGGTAACAGATGGCAGGAAGTGATAGAATTATTGTCTTCGCTTATCATCTACTCTGTTGACCTGACCGCCACTTCTGATAATATGCTCAGATATATTACTGCAATTTATTTTTTACTAGCCGATACCAGCTACTGTATTTTATAAAATAACTTGGTAAGTAACACATATTTTTTGTTACATGTAAAAGATAAAAGGAATCGCTTAAAAGAATTCTACCAATCTTATGATACCTAGTATATAAATGCCGCAAGTTGGCTTAGTCTGTATATATATAAGAGATATCCAGCTATCTATTTACTCATCACGCTATTTCTGGAACTATAAGGCGTATTCTTGAAATTTGGTAGGAATATTCCTTTTGCCGAGTAAAGGTCAGCTAAGAACGGATTTTAAGAAATTCCACACTCAAAGGTCAGTGCGGGTATGTTTTTGATTTGTAAAACAATTTACCTAAATTAATGGAAATGCTACCAAAATTCCACGCAGACGAAGTCGCGGGTTTAGCTAGTATATTATATATGCATGTAAGTTTATTTTGTGATATATATCTGTGTATATATGTTGGAGTGCTATAGTCTGTGGAACGCTGGCGCCACCTGTCTATCGGCGTGGGGCAGAATCAATGAGTGACAATACGGCGCGCGTCTTCCCAGCTCTCGGGTGATGGCCCGCCGGTGCGGTCGACTTTTGAAACGGTCGTGTTCCTAGCTATTATTGTTAATGAGTTTGTGTAAATTGATATCGGGAACATTAAGTGATTGAACATTATAATCCGAGTTAATTAACAAGGTGTTTGATTGCACCAACATTACCCACGAACGCCCACAGTATAAGAAATTTAATCATGGATGCCATTAATGACGATGTCGGCGGAGAACCCTACGCCCCTATGATTTATGCTCTTCCTTCTCTCTTATTCTCCGACATATATTATGTTTAAGTTTCTGGCGCTGTTCTGCTCTATTGTTTATTTTAGTATGCTTCTTAACAGAATAAGGTTGTCTGGAAGATTGCTTGTAGCAATTATTATTGTAGTAATCTTTTGTGCAATAAAGTGTTTCTCTCTCTCTCTCTAATTTACAACCATTTTTTTTATAAAGTCGCCTAAATTCCTGTTAAATAATTATAATCAGAAAGCGAAAGACATATAATAAGTTAAAAATTAAAATTCTTAGTTCTTTACATGATTGCATAGGAAGCTTTTAATCTGAAATTACAAACCGACAGTCCAATTATATTTATTTTTATAGATCAATTACGCTGTTTGGCCATATACCTACTTAGATATAATATCTTGAAATTGAATAATCCTTTTCGAATAAAGTTCGTTTACCTCATTATAAACATCGTCTGCAATTTTCATAAATTTCCACATTGTCGTCTGTCTGACGCTATTGTCGAAGTTGCCTGGGGAGCATTAAAATGACGCATCAAATTATATTTCCAACCATCTTTTAACCACAGTGTCGCCCACGTAGTTCCCGATCTTATGGAATTGGGAAAAAATCCTTACTTAATTACTTTATTTAAAGTCAATCGCTAATAGTTTAAAAGATATCGTGGTGGTGTTCATTTTTATTATAAAAAACACCAACTAACATTAGCTTACAACTTTTTTCTCTGTTATTCAAATATACACAACTTGCAATATACTAATAATGACTCGACGCAGCTCGAGGGACTATCTTCACACAATTGTTCCGCTTGTTAAAGTCACAATATTGCATAACATTTCGTAATATTGCATCAATGTGTTTGGTATTTTTAAGTGTTGCGATTTTACTTAATTTGCCAGTCGAGATGTTTGTAGTTTAAAAGGCGAGAGGTAGATAAATCTTAAAGTTTATTATGAGAGAGATAAACTATATTGTGCCTTCGACTTTATTGACACTATCGAGATAATCTTTGCTCAATTGGCAAAACTGAAAGCTATATCATAGAAAAGAAGAAGAATACATAGAATATACTTTATTGTACACCACACAGGAAGCATAGAATAGAAACAAGGAAAAAGAAAACAATGTACAAAAAGGCGGTCTTATCGCTACGATTTCTATCAGCCAACCTTTGGGTTAGGGATTACCTTAAGTGCAAAGGAAGAATCTTTGCTAGTAAACCGGTAAATAGCCACGTCCAAAGACTTCCAGTCTAAACCTAGACAAGTACTCCTGCAAGATTGTATTCCTGACAGGTTACTTCTTCTAATATACGAGGTGTGTTCAAAAAGTATCGCGAATTTTGTGTTTTTTCAAAAATTATTTATTTATTCATGAATATCTATTTTGTTCCCTTCAAAGTAATCCCCATGAGATATTATACACTTGTGCCAACGGTTTTTCCAATCTTCGAAGCACTTCAAAAAATCATTTTTTTTTATCTTGTTCAGCTCCTCCTTCGATGCCGTCTTTATCTCGTCAAGAGAAGAGTAACGTCGTCCTTTCATGGGCCTCTTCAGTTTAGGGAACAAAAAAAAGTCACAGGGGGCCAGATCTGGGGAATACGGTGGCTGCGGCATCATTAGTGTGTTGTTTTTGGCCAAAAAGTCGCGCACAAGCAACGATGTGTGAGCAGGGGCGTTATCGTGGTGCAAAAGCCAATTTTTGTTCTTCCACAAATCCGGGCGTTTCTGGCGGATTGCTTCGCGCAAATTGCTCATAACTTGCAGGTAATATTCCTTATTGACTGTTCTTCCCTGTGGCAAGAACTCATGATGCACCACGCCCCTGCAATCAAAGAAAACTGTCAGCAAAACTTTCACATTCGATCGAACTTGGCGCGCTTTTTTCGGTCTTGGTTCGTGCGGCTGCTTCCATTGAGATGATTGAGCTTTGGTTTCC
>JACTOM010000416.1:607037-624447 GCA_015832385.1 Elymnias hypermnestra | reverse complement strand
AACCCTAGTAACTTTAGGCCAATATCGGTTCTCCCAACCTTTAGTAAAATATTTGAGAAAATAATGTTGAACCAGTTGCTAAAACATTTCAAAAAATATAATTTATTACATAATAAGCAATTTGGCTTTACTCGAGGTCGCTCGACTACCGATGCTGGCGTACAGTTATTACTCAATATCTACGAGGCCTGGGAGGATTCACGTGACGCGCTTGGCGTTTTCTGTGATCTGTCTAAGGCCTTCGATTGTGTTCAGTATGAAACTCTGATCGGGAAATTGCGACACTATGGCCTCGCGGGCACAGCATTAGACCTGATGAGTTCATATTTAACCAATAGAACGCAAAAGGTCTGTGTCAATGGCAAGCTTTCTGCGGGGTCTGTGACAAAAATGGGAGTCCCACAGGGTTCCATATTAGGACCATTTCTGTTCCTCATTTATATCAATGACCTTCCTTACTTTCTTAAGGGTGATAATGAGATTGTTCTGTTTGCTAATGATACTTCGCTACTGTTTAAGATTAATAGGCGACAAACAACTTATGACGACGTACAACTCTCTCAATAAAGTGATACAATGGTTTGAAGCTAATAATTTATTGCACAACGCAAATAAAACAAAATGTGTTATGTTTAGTCTGCCTAATATTAAACAAATGCAAACCATTGTTAAACTTAATAATGAGGAACTAGACCTTGCAGACAGGATTGTTCTTAGGCATTATGTTAGATAACAAATTACAGTGGGGGCCCCATATATGTGATCTATCAAACAGGCTCAGCTCTGCGGCTTACGCAGTTAAAAGAATTCGTCATCTGACAGATGTTGATACTGCCAGACTGGTATATTTCAGCTATTTTCACAGCATTATGTCATACGGTATTCTACTTTGGGGTAATGCTGCTGATATAGATGCAATATTTGTGCTGCAGAAAAGGGCCGTTCGTGCGATTTACAATATGGGTCCAAGAGAGTCGCTAAGAAACAAATTCAAGGCAGTTAACATAATGACAGTTCACTGCGTATATATATTAGAAAACTTGTTGTATGTACATAAAAACATTGACTCTTTTAATAAAAAGAGTGAATGTACATCATATAACTTACGAAACCAAAACAAACTTGTTATAAATTCTAGTAGGCTGCATAAGATTAACAACTCATTTAAGGGTAACTGTATACGTTTCTATAATAAACTCCCACAAGACGTTCTAAAGATGTCAATTAATAAATTCAAAGTCTTTGTTAAAAGAAAGTTGATAGAAAAATCGTATTATAAGTTGCAAGATTACCTAGACGATAGAAACGCTTGGGAGTGAACGAATTGTTCTAATTTTAATTAAAATATAGTAAACTAATATGATATTGTAATGATGATGGTAGATAAAAAAAAATACCCGACTTAGTTTGTTGTGGGTTCTTCTCAGATCAGGGCGCGAAGGACCCCTCGTAACTTTAGATTTTAAGCCGTTCTTGAGTACCATCATCACACGTATATTAGAATCAGAGTAGAATTTGACGATTCAAAAGTGCTGTAATATGCCTACTTGAATAAAGATATTTTTGATTTTGTTTTTATTTTGAATAAGTTTCAGAACTCGTTTGCCTCCGCATAGTTTTAAGTAATAACTTAAAAATGTATTATTACAAAATGCATATTATAATGTTGAAGATTATTTAAGCGAGAAAGATGTTTGGATTTGATTACAGTTGCATAGTTACCAACGAACAGACTACTAACGATTCAAAAGCGCTTTTTGAGCCTACTCGATTAAAGAATATTTTAAATTTGATTTGATGTGATGCAAGAAGGTCAACAAATCGATACTCTCTAAAAGAATTCTTTCCTTCTTTGGTTACATTGGTCGCTGACGTATAGACAACCTAGAAAAGTATTTAGTGATGGTAAGGTTGAAGGTAAAATACCCTGCGAGGTAAATTATTATACAGGCAGGTCATTAAATAGCAGCTGCCCTAAACGATGCGGAAAAGCGAGAAAGGTGCAACCGCCAGCGCCCATCCTCAGCAATGATAAGACTGATAAAACCCAAAAGAAGAACACTAGCTGATAAGAGCCGTGATGGTGTTAATATAGACCAAGTTTCTGTTTCTTAAAACTGAACTTATGGCATATGCTCTAAAATAATAGGCTGCTACTTGCCTTGATTTGTCTAACACTAGTTCAACCACGTAACTTCGTCTGTGTGCTATTAAATATGAGGCTTAAAATACCATGTCATTTATTCTTCTTCAAAACTTGTACTTAACGGTCTCTTAGTTTAAAAGTATATTGCACCAAAATCTTCATTTTAATTATTAATAAAAATTAAACTTGTCCAATGTCCTAAATCAGAACAAATCCAGAAAAATCAGAATCAAACTTCCGGAATTCATCAAGATTAAAGACTGACAGGGAATTTGTATTTGCAATTTATAGGTACACGCCAATCTCAGGAAGTACTGGTTTAAATCGAATATTCTTTTATTATTCGATAGTCGATTTATGGAGGTAGACGGCCGCGACCCTACTAGCAGGTGACCCGCCTTGAGATCTCAAGGCAGAGGCTTTAACGACTGCATATCAATGCCGGGCAGCTACAAGAGCCAGAGGCGAACTACCTGATGCCGAAGAGCTACAAAGGATAAGGTCCCTGCCCGAAGGCCTTGATGCGTAGGTGGAGAGAGGACCTTGACTCTCCGATGGCGGGCAATGTTACGGTGGCAACGATCAGACCCGTTTTAGACGGCTGATTTTCGACATGACGTGGGTCTCTATCCTTCAAATTGGATTGGATTAATTGCAGGTGCTTACCGGACACGGATGCTTCAGGTAAAACTTGCACCAGATTGTGGGGCGCGAGGATTCACCTGCCTGTCTCCAATGTGGAGCTCTCGTCGATAGGGTGACAGGAGTGTCCAGCTTGGGGGCCACAGCGGTATCTGTTGATGTCCATAGCTGGAAATGACCTTTCGTTGCCGAAAATAATTACCACAATAATCAGCAGTGAAGCGGGATGGAGGGCGGTTGCTTCTTCCTGTGAGACTGTCATCTTGCAAAAAAAGGCGCTAGGGAGGGAATGTGACGCCGCGGGTAATTCCCCTCGTCCCAATCATAGGAGGATAGGGAGCAGAAGGCGTGCGTTTGCCCGCCTGATCCCCCATACTTGAATGAGCCTTTTGTAGAGTGCATCTGGGGTGCCAATGGAGTAGAATGCTTTTGCGATCTTCTGGCCCCCTTTTTCAAGTTCAGAGAGCTCCGCTGGGTTTTAGTGGGTATTCTGGAAACAGCGAGTCCCACGTAAATGTATTTTCCAGCCAAAAAAAATATGGAGGACGGCTATGGGCTATATAACCTCAGGTTATCTCCAATGGAAGCGGAGCTTCAGTGGAATATGTTACAAAATTTGCAAATTTAATCCTTTTTGTAAGCTTCCGTTGCTTACGCTATGTAAATGGTTAAAGTTATGCGATAATAATGTATGACGGAATTGTTCCTCTTGAAAAGATCTAATAAAAAGTCTACCACAGCATATATCTATCGTTTAATGTTAGCCTTTTTTCCTGGCAATCAAATTTATCCTCTAGTTTAACTAAAGCAGACGATATTGCACCGTTCAACTAGTATTATAAATTGAAAAGTCTTAATTTTTTCGTAATTCTATAGTAAGTTTAATATTAAAAGGAAGTCGTCAATTATTTTTACATCAGAACTAATTAGTCAAATCGTGTCATCTTTAAAAAAGTTTTCGAACTTTTATCATAATACATTTTATTTTTTTTTCAAGATAAAATATTAACAAGTCCAAATAAATAATTATCTGGCATGTCCTAATGAGTTTCCTAATTAACCATCAGTTGAGCACAAATCCTCAATCTAAAAACGTAAATAATTCACAGTCTTATTCGTAAAGTACTAAAGCAGAAAATGGGGCGTTTAAATATTCAAAGAACAATCAAATTAATATGACAAGCTCGCCTAATATTTCATACTTACTTATCTTTGTAGTAACTACGAAATTAAACCTTACTTTTTGTTAACTAGGGTTTGAAATAACCGTTAAATATAAATGGTATCTCGACTCACATCTCCCCCATTAGAAGTCCGCTTTTTTATCTATTTAAAAAGATAACACGTGTACTAGCCTCTTTAAGCTATCATTTAGTGACTTTTTAATTGGTTATATTTAGTAATACACATTTACTTATTTTACTTCTGGTAATACGATAAGCTTTTATAATCTAACTAGCAATGCCCCTTGGTTTCACCCGCGTAGATACCTATCTCATGACAGTGGAACGTCTAAATTTATTTTTGTTAACATAAAAGTTGTATTTCACTTAGTTTTTAATTACTTCCTTTTAGATTGTTAGATACACACTTATTAATCATCTAATCAATATACAGATATTACTTTACAAGCAATATATATGTTACTAATACATTTTTCAAATTCATAATATCTATCAGTCATAAGTAAATTTGAAAATACTCTACAGGCATTAAAAACATATCGGTCCAATATTTTTGGTTTGGTATTATATTTTGTAAAAATAAATAAAAAAATATCAAAAAAGGAACCGCTTTCAGAACAAACTGTTCCAAATACATTAATATGCTCTAAAAAGTAAAAAATAATTGCGTATTTCTTCTATAGTATTCTTCGTAATCTTATATTTGGAGTTGGCGTCAGCCAAGATAGGTGTGTCCCGCGTGTCCACTTGGCAGCTCCGGCACCACTCCCACCTATAGCTTGTATATGTAGGCACCAAAAATGACGAAATGTGAATGAAAATGCCACATGTTATATGTAAATACTAAAACTACCTTTTTTTTTCCTTGATGGGAAATGAATTTGCGTACCCCTACCACTAGGCAGGTAGTCTGGGACTCACCGGTGAGGCCAGAGTACCCACTAAAACCCAGCGACCCCCTGCTCACCCTGAAGGTATAGTGTCAAAGGCTCCCTTGCGCATTCACTCTGACACTCCCGGATGAACCGACTGAGAATGTTTAAGGAGGAGACAAGAGGCTTTCGTAAAGACGCTTCTTGCCATCCAGCCTCCTCCTCCTTAGGGGAGGAGCATCTGCTGCAGCTTCTCGTACTCGCTCCATTGCCTCCTTCAGAAAAATGACGGCTTCGCAGAAGGAGGCAACTGCATTCCATCCTATCTCACTGTCAAACATGGCGCCCACTACACTTGGCAATGAGAGATCCGCTCCGATGACGGACACCAGTGGATGTCGCTGTGGTCCCCAAGCCGGACATTCTGCCACAGTGTGGGCCGCCGTATCGACAGACGCACTACACTGATGGCAGATAGAGGACTCTTCCCGTCGTGCTATCTGATGCAAGTACTTACGAAACATCCGTGTCCGGTCAGTACTTGCGCCAGCCTAAAGGTAAGCGATCCGTGCCGCCTAGCTAACCATTGTCCGAGGCGACGACGGATCGCCTCCACCGTGACCACACCCGCACTTGGAAATTCTAAAACTACCTAACCTTCAAACGAATTAGCATAAAAATCGCTGCACATCTTCGTGACGCTAAAGAAGTATCACTTCAAAAGTCATATTTTTAAACGTTTTATTAGCATTATTTACGCGCCATCATGTTAGTACAGCTAAATGAAATGAAGGTATCTTAAAAATACGATTTTTTTTTTGAAGTGAAATCTTTTAAGACGCCTGACAGGCATTTTAGCGTCACGAAGATGTGCAGCGTTTTTTATGCTACAATGTTACAGGTGTACAGCCTGCACTTTTAGTAATGTAAAGTATTTTTATGTAACTATCGTTTCATTTAGCTGCACTGACATGATGTCACGTATATAATGCTAATAATAAGTTTTCAGAATATGATCTTTTTCAGTCCCATCATCAAAGGCCTGTCTTCGTTTTCGGAAGCGGTCTTCTAACACATTGTATTTATTAAAGTGTCACGATTTGGCTATTAAAACAGTTCACAATTTCATTGTAAAGCTCTCAACGTGGAGTAACGACTCTAAATACAGCTTTCGCGTGACACTGGCACCTTTACGTCTTCCTAATTTCATTTTTAACATAGAGTTATGTATGTTTTGCTTATATCAGGTGTTTAAAAAAAAAATATTTAGCTTACTGGTTGACTGCCTCATTGGTCTAGTGGTTAGCATGTTCTATTAAGATTTTCTCAATATTTGCCCGAAGTTGGGAGGTTGGCGGTGTGATCCCCCGTGCCTTGTGTTTTATACCTCAATCCGCAGTGGAGCAACGTAGTGGGTCTATGCTCTAAAAACCCTTGCTCCTCGGAGTGAGGAGGCTTGTGCCCAGCAGTGGGACGTTAAAACTGCTGCTACTTACTTACTTACTGCTTGAGTGCAACGTATACAAGGGGTGCGAGGCTTATGTCAATCGGTAGCCTGGCTCTTGGGAATTCTGTGGCTATGGAGGTGCCTACACAAAATTCAATTTATACAAGAATTAAAGCCCCAGAGCAGAGTCAGATTTACTGTTCGGTTAAATGAGTGCCGAGAATGTGATGGTTTACATTTAGACGATATTATTTATAAGAAAGAAATCCTTAAAAAGTGTATTTTAATCATCAATAAAGAAACATTCTATATAAGTTTTACTTTTTTTTAATCTAATCAAAACAATAGTCATATTCTTTGTATAAAATCTTTCTTATCTCATTAGTTTACTCATTATAGAAGCCAGCGTGTAATAAACAAACTCCTTCGCGTTTGTGTCTTAGCGATAAAATCAAAAGTAGATTACGGATTTTCATGTGGTTTTCATTTATAAATAGAGTAATTCGTGACGAAAACTTGAGTGTATAATAGTATCAAGATATTGCATAAACTCGTTTGAAAGTAAAAGATAATTATTGGAAGTGTCGGAAATAATGATGCCGCCTACGAGTTTTCTTCAAAAACGCTGCTTTTAATCTAAGAGAACTTACAAAAGGAATATTCCTCGTTTATATCTTCTAAATATATATAGAAGATATATAAGAACACATTATTAATCTTACCAAGTTAATGAATTGGTTACCTTATGCATTTTATGTTCATTTTCCATTTAAACCATATAATACTAATAAAAGCTAAACGAGCTTCTCAGTCATGACGGGACTCGCTTGATATGGTTTAGAATCAAATATATAAATTTAAATCTTTGAATTTGCAGTCTTCTGTCAGAGATTTTGATCAGATCAGAATTTTAAAAGGCTTTCCAAAAGGAAGAATACGATCAGTTTCCTTTCAATTCAAAGGCTAACCTTTCAAAATATACGGATAAAGAGATGCATCGCATTATACACCATTTGTATGGGGTTTAATTTAAAAAATACGCGAAGCAAAGAATTTTATGAATGCCCATTAAATAAATTTATACCGAGATTTTATAAGGACGTCTTTGTTTTAGGCTTCCTGAGAAGCGTTTAAGGAAGTCTTGTACATGTTAGAACGGATTTTTGATTGATTAGATACATTATAATGAAAACGTACAATAATTGATATAATATCTTGAAAATAGACTACAAAAGGTATTGGTAAATGGCGTAGAGTCTTCAAGATCATCGGTAAGAATGGGTGTCCCACAAGGATCAATACTTGGCCCTTTTCTATTCTTATTATATAAAAATGATTAAGCCTACCATATGAAAGACAAATGTGATATAGTGCTATTTGCTGATGGAACGAAATAAATAATTTAATATTAAACTCTGCAAAGACTGTTGAATTCACTTTGCCAAATGCAAAAGTAATTTGTACAAATATTTGAATTAATGATAATCCTGTAGAGAGAGTTAAATCTACAGTATTCTTAGGTATAACATTAGATTCTGGGCTTCAGTGCGGTGCCCATATAAAGACTCTGGCAAGTAAACTTAATTCCGCTGCATTCGCTGTTAGAAAAGTTAGACAATACACTGATGTTGAAACTGCCAAAATGGTGTATTTAGCTCATTTTCATAGCATTATGTCTTATGGCATACTGTTATGAGGGAAGGCGGCGGATATTGAAACTATATTTATTTTACAAATAAAGAGCAATACGGGCCATATATCAATTAGGATCTCGTACTTCTCCAAGAGATAAATTTAAAGAAACATAAATTCTCACAGTACCGTCGCAATATATATTAAATCATATCTTATATATCCGTGATAATATACATTTATTCAGTAAGAAAAGTGAAATACACAATTTTAACACAAGAAATAAAAACAAACTTGTAATTCCATATTTTAGAGTGAAGAAAGTTCAGAAATCATTTGTCGGGTTGAGCATACGCATTTTTAATATGATACCTTAATCAGTTTTGGATTTGCCTCCGCATGATTTTGAGAAATATGTCAAAAACATCCTTTTACAAAAGGCATATTATTATGTCGGAGATTATTTAAGCAATAGAAATGTTTGGACTTGATTCCAGTTGCTCACAGAAGCAAAATATTACTCATTACACAGTAACATACAAAACTATCTTTAAATGAGTAACTGTTGAGTTTCTTGCCGGTTCTTAGCGGATTCAACTTTCCGAACCGGTGGTAGATTTATTACCAAACGGACAGACTACTGACGTTTCAAAAGTGCTTTTTGATTTGATTAATACTTTTACGTCGTTGACAAATAATCCGCAAAACCGTAGTTTTTAGTGTCGAAGACTTCGTAACGATTTCCTGTATAGGTATATAGATATATATTTATGTGGATGGTATTTATTTTATGTAATATATGTTTGTCTACTTATTTATTAACACCGCCTAGCTACTCTTTCCTTTCTTTGACGGTCTCTCTATACGTTGCGTTGTCTGGGAGAGATCGCTAAATAGCGATAAGACCGCCCACTCTACACTAGATTGATCAAAGTTAAGTCATTGTATTGTTCTATTTTATTGTAGTGATCAATAAAGCACACTTCTACTTCTGTTGTATATGTCGGATAATGAGAGAGATAGGAAAGCAAAATGCATAGGGGCGTAAGGTTCTCCGCAGACATCTTCATTAATGGCACCCATAATCATATCAATCAATCATAAATCACATCAATTTCCATACTGTGGGCGTTGATGAGTAACTTTGGTGCAATCAAACACTTTATTAATAAACTCAGATTATAGTGTTCGATCACTTCATGTTCCCGATATCAATTTACATAAACTCATTAATAATAATAGCTATGAACGCGACATTTTCCATAGTCGACCGCTCTGGCGGACCGTCACTCGAGAACTATCGAGAGACTTGCGCCGAACTGCCAGCCGAAAAATGGCGCCAGCGTTGCACAGACTATTGCACTCCGACATATTTATAAATACTATAATTACTTTCTCCTATGCGTGAGAATGCCTTTGCCCAGCTGTGGGATGATAATGGGCTTCCACTCACTTTACATTTTCACGTCGGACACATATTTGTAACTCTTAATACAGTTGTTATTTATTTCCATCAACGTGTGTTCTACATCTTCATTATCTTAATTATTAAGTTTTCGCGTTAACGACCTCACTCATCAACTAATTAGCTTACTGAGGCAGCATTTTTTGTAGAACTAAGATTGCAAGACTGTTTTCAATTTTGGAAACTACAATTTCTACTAAGCCTGGACAGTTGGGAGGCATCGGTAGTGGCAAGCGAGAGATTTGTGTTTCAGAGGTAAAATAATAGAAACAATAAGAGGTAAAATTGTCTCTTACCAGGTTAACTTACGGTTTGCCGATGATATAGTCGTAATGGCAGAGACTCAAGATCTCAATACAATGCTCGATGACCTCTGCAGAGTGTCTCAACAGATGGGCCTTAAAATGAACATGGATAAGACAAAAATCATGTCGAACATCCATTTTTCGCCCGTCCTGGTCACTGTTGAGAATTCAGCACTCGACGTTATAGACGAGTACATCTACCTGGGACACACGATCCGATTAGGTAGGTCCAACTTCGAAAAAGAGATCAACCGCCGAATTCAACTCGGATGGGCAGCGTTCGCAAAACTACGGGACATCTTTTCATCCATTATACCCCAGTACCTGAAGACTAAGGTCTTCGAACAGTGCGTGTTGCCAGCGATTACATTTGGTTCCGAGACATGGCTGCTGACTATGGGGCTCGTAAGAAGATTCAGAGTCACTCAGGGGGCAATGGAGAGGGCTATGCTCGGGATTTTCCTATGTGAGTAAATCAGTAATAAGGAGATCCGTAGGAGACCTAAAGTCACCGACGTTGCCTACCGAATTGCAAGGCTGAAGTGGCAATGGGCAGGGCACGTAGTTCGCAGGACCGATGGACATTGGGGCGCAATGGTGCTAGAGTGGCGGCCTCGCACCGGAAAACGCAGCGTCGGCAGACAGATGCGATAAAAAAAACTGTAATCTCACCTGATGGTAAGTTATGATACAGTCTAAGATGAAAGCGCGATAATCTGATAAAAGATTTTGTTTGGCGGTACATCTTTGCAGGTAGCATGGTAACTAGCCAGTACCGAAGCCGTCCATCTGGACCCCTGGACTTTTGCTACTGAAGCTAATACAAACCATTACGCCAGCGAGGCTGCTGCTCTGTTAAAATACAAAATAATTTATTGCACAGAGAACAAAAAAAAAATCACATCAACAAACGGTAACAAGGGTATGATAATAAATTCAAAAATATTCTTAATAAGAATACTATAAATTCATACGAATTCACATATTATGTTTGAACCTGTTAATAAGATGACAAATAATAATTCTTCAAACTCCTTTCAATGATTCAGAAAAAGACTTTAATGTAATAAATCGTGGATTACTAATAAACGATAAAAAATCATGGGAGAGAATAAATTGCTCTAATCCAATTGTAATGATGATGGTTTAAAAATGGATACCTTGCTGAGATTGTTGTGGATTCTTTTCGTAACCTTAGATTTTAAGTCATCCTTTCATTATCAGGCATTGGAAAAAAAATTAAATGTGCGTGAGAAAAAAAATTAAATGTGCGTGTCTTGACCTGGCCCTTATTTAAAATGTCCTGGATTTGGTCCAGGAACGTTCGCCTTGGTCTTCCCCTTCCCTACCCTTGACTCATAAATCCTTTTTGCCAGTCTCCTGACATTCGTTCTCTCTACGTGCCCAAACCATCTAAGCATACCTTTGTCAATTTAGTCATTACTTCTTTTTTTATACCACAACGTTCTCTTATTACATTATTTCTTACTTTGTCACTCAGTTTCAATCCACTCATACTTCTCAACGCTCTCATCTCTACCGCATTTATTTTACTCTGTGATTCTTCCACCATACCCAACTTTCACTACCATACATAAGTGTTGGCATCAACACTCCAGGATGCACAACCAGTCTGGCCCTTTGAGACACCATCTGGCTTTTCAGAAAGGCGTGCAGAGCACCATTTACCATATTTCCTGCATTTACTCTCCTTTCAATATCACTTTCACATGTTCCATCTTTTGTAAATTTAGATCCCAAGTATACAAATTCTTTCACCTCTTCCACTTGTTCTCCGTCTATCAAAATATTGTCATTCATCATAGATTCATCTCTTTCAAAATCCGAAAACTATAAAATCCGAACCAATAATGGCCTCTCCAGCGCTCGGTGTTATGTCAACTGTCAACCTCGAAAATGTCAAGTCCGACTCGATTGTAAATCGATTAACATAATCTGTGCGCCGTCAAGTATATTAAATCATTAAATGACGAGTGGCAATTTAAAATGTTAGTTGTAAAATATTAAAACTACCCAACCTTCAAACATTTTAGCATAAAAACGCTGCACATCTTCGTGATACCTAATCACGCGTTTAATACGTGAAAAAAAACTTGCTTGATTACTCAAAATTGCTATAAAAGCTTACTTCATAAAAGTAAGCCTTTGTTTTGTATGTTGACCACACACAATACAAATTGCCGATTAAAATTTTGCATATTGTAAAATATTTTGGTTCAAAATCAATTTTTGTCTCGACAAATATCAATTTAAAAGCAACTTCGTGGCAAATACAGCAAGGCGCTTTGATATTCATATAAGCCTTTTAGCAATTTCATAAGGAATCACACATGGTGTAGGAAATATGGCGATTTAATAATAAAAAAATTAAAAGCGCGTGCGTAAAAAGTACACATGTCAGAAGCGAAACATCTTCGCCAAACTAATTTTGAAATCTTGCTTATATCTAAATCTTTAGATTTCCGAGACTTAGAGGGAGGGGAAAAGGAAGATATGTTAGGATTTAATGAATTTGATTGTAAATGACGAATTGTAAATAAAAATGCCATCTTAGAAAATAGAATTTATGAAATATTTTATGAAAAACAGGCAATATTAAAACTACCTAACATTCAAACGAATTAGTATAAAAAACGTTGCATATCTTCGTGACACCTAATCACGCGTTTATCCGTAACAATTTTATCCTCATGCGCCTAAAAAAGTTTCAATTAAAAAATATTGTGTGTTATAAAACCACGACTTAATTTAAACAGCTGATGTAGTCCATGGGTGTCACGTTTGACTTTACTCCCACTCGGCGGTCGGTCGTAATGCGACATGCTACATATTATCGGCAAAATAAGACCGGATGAAAAAAATATTCTAGTAACAACACAATTACGAACAGTTTTATGTAACTGATGCGCTTGAATTTTCCCGTTTTTCGGTACAAATGTAAAAAAAATAATAGACGAACAAAAATATATAATTTTTCATTTAAACATAAGGATTTCAAAATAAGCTGTTATTATTTACATTGTTAATAACCTAAAAAACAATTTATTTTTATTTTTACGTAGAAATAAGTTAAAAACATATAATACGTAACGTAACCGCTAACTCTTTGAGGAGTCGTTGGTGCGGATTTCCGCTTCCACGACTCCACCGACACCGCTCCATCAATCGCGAAAGCCAAACAATACCTGATAAAAGCCGTCATATCAAAGCGACTTGTTTTGAATGGTGCCACAATTCACAAGCGATAGCAATCTCTTTTAATTTATTAATGATTAAATAAAAAACACTTTGTTCTCAAAAGAAAGGAAGTAACAAAGAGGTTAGAATGAAATTACAGTATGAGCCTTGGTCTAGTATTGTGTTTAACGTATTTATTTAATTTAAGTTTGTAATTTAAGGTATGTAGCACGCAGATATTTACTTCCCAAGGCCTCTTTTAGCGGGCGTGGCCATTGTAGCGGCGGACCGACCTCATCTGGAAGAATGGCCCTCCAGAGAGCACTGGTTGCTCTGCCACAGATTGGTGCAGGTTTTGACTGGGTATGGATGCTTCGGAAAGTTGCTGCATTGAAGTGGCCGGTGGGAGTCATTCGCTTGCTATCAGTGTAGTTCAGCTATCGACTCAACTGTCGGTACAGCTTCATGCTGTGGCAGATTGTGTAGCCTGGAGACCCAAGCATCGATCTCTCACTAGGGAGCATTGAGCAGGAGTGTCCTTCTTCTGCGACCTTAGTCTCGCTTGAGGAGGTCCACAAGAGATAGGGTTAAGAATGAATGCTGCCTCTCACGGCCGAAGAAGGCAGGATACTAGGCGGCGCGTGTTTGCACAGCTCCTCCCGTCTCCTTGAATTCTCAGTTGCACTCATCTGCGACACCAGAGTCGCATGCGAAAGTTGAACACCTGGTGCCTCATTAATGGATGAAGAGGGTTCCGCTTGATATTGTGAGGTATCCTCCCTCGCAGAGTCCCACACTCCTGACTTACAGGTCAGGGTTCGTGCCTAAAAGCATTTCCCAACTGAAAAAATATATAAATTAATCTTATTAAGTCAAAAATTTATTTTATTTAGATTAATTTCCTATGTTTGTTATACATTTATGACATAGTTATAAGTTATTTGTAAACCGACAATTTGAGCCAAACATTGCTTTGAATAAAACTGACTATTATTAATAAATTGTATTATCACTTACCATTAGCTAAAGTAATATTCGACTGCTAACCCCTCAGTAATAAAAAAGGTCAGTAATAAAAATATCTTCTGTTATATCCAACCTCCTGTGACTTGGACGCAGAATACTTTATATACGTAAAATTCGATTGACACGACGACAGGCCGCTTTCGGCTGTCATTTTGCATTTTTGCGAATGTCTTTATAAAATAGCAAGAAAGAGGGAGGCTTTTGTAAAATGTATATATTGTAACGAGTTTTCAGCTCCGTGGAAGAATTACTTTTGAATGCAAGGACTAGATTCGATTTCCGACTGGGTAATTTATGAATTTGCATTTTCTAATTGATCTCTTTGGACTGGTGGGAGGCTTTGGCTATAACTTGTTACCATTTTACCTCGTCGTCATCGTCGTCGTCGACAAATTATATTGGCTTAGAATTGGTGTTGTATAAAAGAAGGACGTAAGATCTTTTAACAGCAGTCATTGGAAATGATATTAGAATACGAATTCAATAATGTAGTATTTTATAAAATATTTTGATATTTAATGTTACCTCCTAAAATAAGAAGCATTATTACAAATCTGTTTTCAAATTAAAATTAAAATTGCTTACATTAAGGTTCAGCGAATCGTTAGTCTTAATTTGAGTTGCTCCATGTATAAGGTTGTAGTTAATAACAAAGCGAAGCTTCGTCGCCGCTATTTATTTTATCGCAATTGACTAATTTAATGTGATAAAGCTGATAATCATTTAACCATTATAACAATATTATAATTTAAGTCAATTTGGTATAGAATTATGTTTTTACTTCAATGTGAAAGTATAGTAAGTTTTGTTTGTTTTTAACTCATCACAGTTTATTTTTAAGACACTATTTACTCATTTTCCTCCTCCTAAATAAGGAAGCTCTTCAAAGAAAGTATAAGCACAGTTACCACCAATGAGGACATAAAATAGTGATAGTGTGATAAGAAAACGTTGTGGTATAAAAGAAGACGTAGTGACTAAAATTGGGAAAGGTATGCTTAGATGGTTTGGGCATGTTAAGATTGAATGCGAAAGTTGGAAGGGGAAGACCAAGGCGAACGTTCCTGGACCAAATCCAGGACATTTTAAATAACGGCCAGGTCAAGAGTACTCTAAACGGACGAACTTGTATGAAAGGTTTAATGAGAATGAAAGAAGCGAAGGAGATATGCAAGGATCGTGGCAAGTGGAAGGACGTCGTCTCTGCCTACCCCTATGGGAATGAGGCGTGATGCTATGTATGTATGTAAGTAGGACATAAAAAATGGTACACCATTGCGAAATACAAAGCAAAATGATGTTTAGACAAATCATAAGTTACACATACTTTATATCTTAAGTTAAAAGGAACTTTTCTTAATTGAAGAATAAAAATAACATAATTACAACTATTTTGAAATAGCTACTACCGATGTCGATATTAAACGAACAATAATTTTGTAACACAAACGATTTATACTGGAAACAGTCATGAAGCACAGTAATTTACCAAGAATAGAATTATCATATACGTTAGTCCAGGTTATAGACTATCTGTCTACTTTTGCGTAAATAACGTACCAAAGTAAAAAAGTAGATTAAAACTCTAAATCTAATGGGACTGTAGCTGCATTACAAGAATTGTTTCTAGCTAGTATGCAACACATAAAACATCTATGCAATGTGTTACTTTGGTAACAAATTGTTTAGTTGTAAAAAGCTTGTTTTAGCATGTAGCAAAAGCCTAATATTGAAATGCACAGTCAGCCTTCGAGCGTGATTGACGAGCGGCCGCGGTAAGCAAATACTGCCTGGGCACGTGTCTTTACACCGTACGATACGATTCATTGACTAAATGAAAAGTTTTTCTCAACTGAAAGTCATATGATTAGTAAAAAAATCAACCAACAAATTGTTACTATAAGTAACAACTAACATACATACATACATACATAGCATCACGCCTCATTCCCATAGGGGTAAGCAGAGACCACGTTCTTCCACTTGCCATGATCCTTGCTTAACTCCTTCTCTTCTTTCATTCTCATTAAACCTTTCATACAAGTTCGTCGGTTTAGAGTATTCTTGACGTGGCCGTTATTTAAAATGTCCTGGATTTGGTCCAGGAACGTTCGCCTTGGTCTTCCCCTTCCAACTTTCGCATTCAATCTTGACATGCCCAAACCATCTAAGCATACCTTTCCCAATTTTAGTCACTACGTCTTCTTTTATACCACAACGCTCTCTTATCACACTATTTCTTACTCTGTCACTCATTTTTAATCCACACATTTATTTTATTTATGTGATTCTTCTGCCATACCCAACTTTAACTACCATACTATTCGTAAAAATTGTTAATATGTAAAATAAGTACATGTCTCCAATTTTAAATTACAAAGCCCTCCGCCGCTTCTGTTCGTCTATCCGTTCACGTTAAGCTCATGATATACTGAACGGACGTGTATGCGTTTTCACAAATTCATTAGAAAGTGGAAGGTGTATGATAAGCCAAGATATTGAAAAAAATCAAGCCACCTTGGAGCTTTCATCAAATACGATTTTCACAGACATAATTAAACAATGCATGAAGAGATCGTCGTCGTCATCGCTTAGACCGATGGGCGTCCACTGCTGGACCTAGGTCTCACGTAATGACGTCCACAAGCCCCGATCTTGCGCCGCCTGGCTCCAGCGGCTACCGGCGACCCACTTTATGTCGTCGGTCCACCTTGTGCGGGGTCGCCACTCCAGCACCTTCGGCCCCCAACGTCCATCGGTCCAATATACAAATACTTATAACCAACACAATCGTACTCAACTAATATAATTCACATAGCTGTGCACAGAGCACTCTAGCCTTCTCTGACGAAGGAGAGGCCAAGATGCTGTTACACAAGCCTACATCAAAATTGACAGTAAGGTATTTACCTCGTTCTTCCGCATTACGCTCACATTCCATCAAAACATGTTGTACATCATCAATAACTCCACAACTTGAACAATATGGGGAGTTCGATATTCCCATTAGGTGTGTAAATTTGTTTGATGGAATGTGACCGGATCTACACCTTAAAATTGCTACAATATACTTCCTATTTACATTTTTCTCTTCGAACCAGGGGTAACGAAGAGGCTGTCCTTGTATAGTTTTATACCAAATACCTTTCATCACTGAACGTTCATCGAAATATTCACGCCACCTTTGTAGACACAGGCCCCTAAGGTGGCCTAATAATTCGATAGGTAAAGGAAGACACTCATAAGAAGCACCCTCAGTAATAGCTTCACGTGCAGCTCGATCCGCCTCTTCATTACCTATGATTCCTGTATGACTTGGAATCCATTGTATAATAACATTTTTATTAGCCATACGTAATCTACAGATAGCATCTACAATTACCATAGCTACAGGGATGCCTCGAGAAGTCGAGGGAATCTGAGCTAAGTGTTGGATGCTGCTTTTTGAGTCCGTAAATACTACAAAGTTTGTGCTCTCAATGTTACTTAAATA
>JACTOM010000416.1:588687-604075 GCA_015832385.1 Elymnias hypermnestra | reverse complement strand
GCAGAAGAATCACAAAAGTAAAATAAATGCGGTAGAGATGAGAGCGTTGAGAAGCATGAGTGGATTAAAACTGAGTGACAGAGTGAGAAATAGTGTGATAAGAGAACGTTGTGGTATAAAAGAAGACGTAGTGACTAAAATTGAAAAAGGTATGCTTAGATGGTTTGGGCATGTAGAGAGAATGAATGAAAGGAGACTGACAAAAAGGATTTATGAGTCAAGAGTGAATGCGAAAGTTGGAAGGGGAAGACCAAGGCGAACGTTCCTGGACCAAATCCAGGACATTTTAAATAACGGCCAGGTCAAGAGTACTCTAAACCGACGTACTTGTATGAAAGGTTTAATGAGAATGAAAGAAGCGAAGGAGATATGCAAGGATCGTGGCAAGTGGAGGGATGTTGTCTCTGCCTAACCCTATGGGAATGAGGCGTGATGTTATGTATGTATGTCCATTTGAATGGTATTTCGATCAAAAAACCGGCGTTTATCACATTACAAATCGATCGGATGAAATTATAATTTTATTAGTATGTGGTTGTTGATGACCACTGCTGGGAACAGGCCTTACTTGGGAGTTATTGAGTAATAAAAATAAGTAAAGATACCAAAAATCATGACACAATATTACGAAATGTTAAGCAATACGATGTAATTTTAAAGAGCGGATCAATTGTATGACTTAGTCTCGTGAAGTAGTTGTTGCAAGAGAAGTAGTGCTCAATTGTATAAATTCAAATAGTGAAGGAATAATAAGTATAGTGTAAGTTGTGTATATTGAAATAGTGGAGAGAATAAAAGTTGTTAGTTTTGTTTTCATAATAATAGTCTTCCTACACTGCGTACTACGTGGGGTCGCCACTCCAGCACCTTCGGTCCCCAACGTCCATCGGTCCTTCGGACTATGTGCCCCTCCCATTGCCACTTCAGGTTCGCGATTCGTAGGACTATCTCGGTGACTTTGGCTCTACTACGGATGTTTTCATTTCTAATTCGATCACGTAGAGAAACTCCCTCTCCGCGAGGTGGACCGATGATATAAAGAGGGTCGCCGGTAGTCGCTGGAGCCAGGCGGCGTAATATCGGGCCTTTTAGACATCATTACGTGAGACCTATGTCCAGCAGTGGACATCCATCGGTTGAACCCATAACATAATAATATGATGTTGTAATCGTTCTACTGCGCCTGATCTTTCCCTGCTTGTGTAGGATTGCCGCCGTATCGGTCTATGAGAGTAAAGTAATAGAGAGTGTAGTTGTGCTTTAGAAGATTAAAAGGCGTGGCAGTGAATGAATTGCTCTATAAATATCTTGATATAGAATAAATTAGAAGTAATGATGACAAAAAAAACGTACACCCGACTGAGTTTGTTGTGGGCTCTTCTCAGATCGAATCGGTAAGGAATCCACGTAACTTTAGATTGTAAGTCGTTCTTTAATGTCATGATCAGTCGTACATTGAAATAATATTTGAAAAAAACTATATTTGACGATTCAAATAATTCTTGAATAAAGATATTTTG
Source organism: Elymnias hypermnestra (assembly GCA_015832385.1). Taxonomy (NCBI): domain Eukaryota; kingdom Metazoa; phylum Arthropoda; class Insecta; order Lepidoptera; family Nymphalidae; genus Elymnias; species Elymnias hypermnestra. Next base: position 602,555 of record JACTOM010000416.1, on the reverse strand, counting down.
ACTTTTACTTTAAAAACCTTCTCTCCTATGAGTTATATCAATGATCATATGCAATTATAATAATAGAGTATAATTTTATAATTGTTATTAATAAGAAACTTTCAATGATTGTTATGTAGAAAGGTCGTTTTTAATGAAAAATCTGGATAATTACTGCCCTGTTTTTACGATATATCGGTTTTATATTGTCTATTTATATTATTTTCAGTTCTAAGTCTGTTAAATGGTTCACTGTTACAGTAATCTGTGGTTAAGGCAAATACTTATTTCCCCATTAAGATTATTCTAAATGTTATAAACCTCTAGAGTACATTGCAAATAAAGATTTCCAATTGTTAAAATAAACTTTTCTTTTTAATTTTCTCGCTAATAATCGATATTTTGGACGTTTGTAAACTAAACAACACCTTACATTTGTATAATAGACACCATGATGTCGACAGGAGTAAATCTAGGCATTTCCATAGTCTTAAGTCAAAAATTTCCATATGCATGAGCTAGAGAGGCATCCCAGGCTCTAATACATCCGAAATATATTATATTACAGCATTTTGTACTCTATGTTATTGATATAGAGTTCAATATTGAATGCGTGGATTCTCAAGAGTCCATTTGCCTAGCGCGTATTAGTAAAGTTTGTCGGCTCTAAATGTAGGTTTAGCATGATTTTATAAATCATCGGATATGTTTCTATTACATATTCTCGTTGATCGTTGAAGAACAGAGTTTATGTACAGTTAATCTGAATAAATAATTTATGTAAAATATTGACGATGGAAAGCAATCATGTGGAAACCCGTTAATCTAAAACTGTTCATCTGAACAGATGCTGGACATAGGTCTCACGTAATGACGTCCACAAGGCCACTTTGACGGCCTCCCTGGCGCAGTGGTGCGAGTATTCGCTTTGCTAGCGGAGGTCCCGGGTTCGATCCCCGGCAGGACGAACTTAGGAAATTGTATTTTCTAATTTTTCTGAGTCTGGACTGGTGGCTAGTTACCAGTTACCACCCCATCAGCAAAAACGTACTGCCAAACAAATGGATTTGTGTTCCGGTACGATGCTGTGTAGAAACCGTAAGGGGCATATCGCCTCTTAAAGATTAGCGCGCTTCCATCTTAGACTGTATCATCACTTACCATCAGATGAGATCACAGTCAAGCGCTAATCTGACAGCAATAAAAAAAACCTATTCTACAGTCGATTAATATATATGTTTTTTACATGGCCTTACTTATTTCCGTCTATCAATAGCATGTTTCAATATCAGCAGTTCCACTTAATAAAGTTAGGCTTACAAAAACAGCTTTACCAGAATATCATTAACTTTTTAATAATAATATTCTGATATACAAATATAAGTTTTGTAGTTTATAAATTAAGCGTAAGGGTTAAATTTATGAATGCAAAAGTGGAGTGCCACCATGAGCATTTATATGAAAAATGGTTCCTATAAAACAGTAATTCGTGCAAAAACTTGATTGAATAGTTCCCAAGTTGGAAGCTTTTTCAATTATTGTTCCACCCCCTCGCATACTCACCCTAGTTCTCACTATTCCAAATAAAATATTTATGGTTGTAAGAGCACTTTTTCTCTTTGATTCAGTGGTTGTATTGGTTCGGCTGTTTCGTGGTAATAAATGTGTTAGGGGTGGCCGCCCATAAATAAAATTAGTCTATGGTCGCTGCTCCCCGCTCGTCATTATGATATGGGGCATCACTAGCACTTGAGTGTGTCGATATATCATCACGACCATTTTGTAAATTACATCATTGTGTTAAATAATAAATCATCGGTAAAAATAAGATTTCTGACAGGAAACTTTACGTTAGGGCGAAAATGATATAACAACGATGAGAACGAGTGTCAGTCAGCTGATGAGAATCTTATCACCTCCGCGGAGCGCTTTTCACTTTACCCTTACAACGCGGCTGACTGTAATGCGACATGCAATAGGACTGACAGAAAAATAAGAGAAACACACAGGAAAAACAATATATATTTGATACATTTAAATTTCACATCATGCACATAGAGCAAAAGTATGACGTCGTCGTCCGCGTGATAATAGTCTTGGATTGATGGAGAATTGTATATGCACCACGGAAGAAGGTATAGCATTCCCCAGTGTTTTTATCACGTGAGCGGCGGCGTCACATTTTCGGCACTAGGCGCGTTATATATTATTGTTGGGGAGGGATTCAGATTCAGGGAAATCCCCGCCGGGTTCAGTGGACTGTATGGGGTTCGAATCTTCGATATCGATGGTTCGGTTCGTGAGGCATCGGTTCTTCAACTGCTTTCACAGCTATGCTCTTCAGTGATTCGACTCTTCCAGGTTCAATGCTTCGGTCGTTCTGGTTCGGTTACTCAGTCGTCAGTGTTCGTGTTGCGGTTCGGTTGGGCTCTTCACAGTTCGCACTTTGTAGGGATCTACCCCGATCTAGAGTCTAAAGCGAAATGTGTCCGATCGATTTTTTTTACGAAGTGTGTAGCTGTTAGCCCTACTGGCTTTTACAGCGTAACCAAGAGGGGTGGCGAGCGCAGAAGCTTTGTCGAAAGTGGACCCATAGAAGGGCGCTATAAGTGCTCCTCCTGTGAGGCTCGAGACTAGGCTTAAAGCAACGTTGCTGCTGCTTAAATGGGTAAACTGACAGTGCTTAGTCTTGATGCCCATGAGTCTGCCTCAGATAGCGGGGACCTCGTCTTCGCCGGCGAAGGTACTATGTTTGTGTGACATAAGTGTAGGGGGCGTTGTCAATCGTAATCTGGTTATTGATGTCGTTAAGGTCTTGTTTCTACAGCCTCTTCATAGGTGGGATGTTTAGCATAATCCCCTAAGAGGCGATGTTTCTAATGAGAGGGTTGGAGTGACTTATGGCTCTCTTAATCTAGTCTACATAAAGCGCCTCAAAGTGACTGTTGACCGTTGCAAAGTCGAGATCCTTGTGGAGATCGACTTTGCACATGAACCTGCGGGCACCCGTAGCTATCCGTATGAATTTTTTCTGTAGCGTCTGGAGTCAGCCGGTGTGCAGGAACGTGAGCGAATAATACATAGGATTCGAACCATGGGAGTGCCCTTTTATACAAATCTCTCTCCCGGTACGCACACACGGTCGTGCCGAGTGAGAGATAGGGCAAGCGCAGGTGCTGAGGTAGGTGCGGAGGGGGTAATGCCGATGGGTGACCAATCAGAATTAGTCGACGCCGGCGGCATCAGTTATAGTATTCAGTACAACATAAATCATAGAAATTTTACTTATTCCATGTATACTCGCACAGTTTACTAACGCGTCAATGTAATTACACCTAATGGTAAGCTATTATACAGTCTAAAATTCTTACTAACCTAGTGAGAGGAAATTTACCTCATGCATCCTGCACCAGATTTACCTGCAATGGAACGCAATTTTTTTTCATGGAGGTATGTCTGATTATAGGTTGATAACTAGATACAGCTGAAAACTTTCTTTTTTTTCGCTGGAAAATGCTTTATGCAGGCCGGGTAAAGTATAAACCTCCATCCGGGAGTGTGGAACTTGCTGGCAGTCCCAGAATACCCAGCGTATGTTTCTTCTTCGGGGTGGTGGGATCTAGATGTCCCTTAACCCTATCATCTGTGATGCTGTCCCTTTGCCTCTCTAATACCTCCTTTAGTAGGATGACAATCTCGCAGAATCAAGAGGAGCCATAGCTGAAGCCTCCCTCTAGTCCAGACCTATACAAATCTTAAAATATGAAACAATACGGAAAGTATACTAAATTTCATGTAACAAATTTCTTCACCCATATATATTTTTATATAATAAATATTATTTCAGTCTTAATTGGCTCAAAAAAGGTTCCGAGGCAATTACATTCACAATCATAAGGACTGTTATTTTTCCTCACAGTTTGTTATAAAGTCTTCAATATTCCTTTCAAATTGTTCGGACATTTGACGTTTAAATACAAGTAAATTGACGCCGGGTGCGCGTTTGGCGAATACTGAGTGCACGCGACGTCAGGAAACGTCGGGCGACAACACGCTACGTAAAAATTATGCTCTAATATTACAAGAAAAATACGATATTATTCATGTTACTAATGTTACAATAACTATGACATACATGTATCTATTTTAACTGGCCATTTACCCTATGCATAATCTCTAAAAAAGGTAATGACAATTGACTTAAAAGGCTCCCCCATCCCACTTTTTAATGACGCTGTAAAATACCAATTAGCAACCGAAAAACGTTCACGAAACTACATTCTCTCAGTTTTTATATATATTTTTTTATATCCTTGAAACATCCTGATTAATAGCAGGTTTATGTTCCCGTACGATCTTTACAAGCGCCATTTTTAAAGAGGGCTACCTAAGTAAAGTCAACCCTAGCCAACAGTCAATACGGTCCTCGCGACCGCCGCGATATTTCATGAGTTTTACAAAGGATTATTGTTAATGGTTGACATGGTAGAGCGTTTAAATACCCTTAACATATGTTTGTAGCTGGTATATTTAGTTCGTTGTAATTTACTAGCATCCGCCAGCGTTTTTACTTGCCTTACTTCAAATACCAATAGTTTAACATAGATTTCTTACATAATTTGGACTTTACCTACGGTTAAGTTAGTTTTGGCGGCCTCTTTGTCGCAATTTGACACGTTGCTTGCTTGGTTAACGAAAATCCTGGCTTCGATTCCCTGCTAGATAAATTTAGAAAATTGCCTGTTTCATTTGTTTGTATCTGGTATTAAAAAGAGGCTTCGGCTGTGCGTTCTATTTAAAAAGTGAGCTCAAACCTATATTAGACTGTATCATGACTTACCATTAAATAACAGCACAATCAAGTTCTAAATAACACAACATATTTTGCACACATCAATGTATGTTAATCAGAACAAAATATCGATGCAACTGACTCAAAAAAATATAATATTTAAAACGTTTGTTTAATCACAGGAAAAATAAATTTATAAATAATTTAAATTTAATATAAAATCAAATGTATGTTAGAGGAGACAAAGTAAACCTCACGTTTATTTATGTATTTATTTATTTAATAGGAAGCCGACGTTCATAAAATTAATCTTAATCTAGGTATACAATCTTATTTGATTTTTTTTCTGTGTTGTATATCCTACTTATAGGCTAACTCAGCATTGAAATATAAAAGAGACATTCTATGAAATGGAAAAAATTTAAATCTCTTTATGATTTTTGTCTGTAGTACAATTTTAGATAAGTATATTTAAAATTGTACTTAGCAGGTAAAAATTATTCTAAGTTCAATTATTTAAGTGTCAAAGAAAACTTTTTAGACAAGTTATATTTAAAACCAGCGAAGTATATATACAGAAGTAAGCCGCGAGATAAACTAAATATAAGGCAAGTTTCAAACTCGAAATGAAAATACGTAAAATTAACCGTCCATTGGAAAACGTTTGTCCGCAAAATGGACGGAGCGCGTCGACCGCATTGCTAGTTTAGGGTTAAAATGCTTTTCGTGTTAAATCAACGACGTCATTGACGCTTTCACGGTTATGCAATACGTTTGCAGATTTCGTTTCGTTATAAACTCACGTAATTCAAACTTCAAAAAATATAACCTCACGAAATTCATCATATATTATAAAGTTGATGAATGAAAACATTCTGAGGAAACTTGAATATTTAAAAAAAAGGGGTTTGTTTGCGAAAATGTAGCGGCGCAGAGTGATGGAGATATGCTCTTAACACATTCTGCTATGATGACGGAGGCGAGTGCACAGTATTGGGACGTTAATTAGGCTGCATACAATACGATATCACGAAGAAGAAGAAGCCTATTTTCATAAAAATGCTGTGCATAGGCCTCACTCCTACGAGTGGCCTATGCGCATAGATATGGATTTAGATCATAGACCCACAAGGCTGCATCCACAATTAATACTGGTGGGAGGCTTCGATCCTATTATCATCCAACCAGGAAAAACGTGTTGGCATGCAAAACTTGCTTGTAATCATAATGTATCCAAGAATATCATCTCTGTCCCGAATATCAAGAGTGTATGAAAAAACGACCAGCGAAATCTTCAAAACTAATTACTTGAGTAACTCTTAATTCAGATTTATTTATTTTTAAGCACTTTAACCATGTGAACACTCGCTAAGAATATCTCTATTTTCCCATTGGTTCTTTATATATAAGTGAAAACATTCTCTTTTTGCGAGATATCCATACCCATTTGACCTATTGTCTTGAAATTCAGTTAGTCAGTATTCATGTTATTTTCGAGACGCAATCTCTCACTAAAAACCTGTGTCTCCACAGTACCACGGGATAGAGAACTGCGTGGGTTATACAATATTAATAAAAATAAAACTCCTCATTATTACTAAACTAATAATGATAAATAAATAAGAAGTTACACTGACAAAATTAGTATATAATATAGGTTTTTTTAACACCGGGGTAAAAATTTAAATTAATTTTGGTTCTATTGAAAAATATTTATACGCAAAGTGGACGGAGAGCTTCGGGGCCGCGGCGACCGCAGTGTTAGCCAAGGGTTAAAATGCTTTCCGTGTAAAACCGTCCGGCCGTACCTGATTTGTGTTTTGATACGATTTCACTTTTTATAACGAATTAAAATAATAAATCCATCATATAAATATAATAGACAAGTATTTTTTTAACTAATCGGAAGGGTTCAATTAGACAAACTCGTCTATATCAAAACTTCGTAAGCCTTTTTACGTAAAATTTGCTGACGGAGGACTTATAGTTTATATAAAAGTGTGTACAGTGGTAATATATTTTTTTATTATGCCTAAAAAGTACTTTAAATCAGTAAATATAATAGTACCCATGCTATTATGTATTTGGCACAAACATTTTGTTTGTCAGATATTTAGTAAACCATGAAAGGGTTTTTATTTAAAAAGAAATGCAAAATCTGTGTTACACCTAATGTAAACCTAAAGTAGTTTCAGTTATACAGCATCCATTTTTGTAGCTATTATTTTATTCATAAAGGCTTTTGAAATTGTATTTAAATCTGTTTATATCTGTTTATAACTGACAGTTTAACAATTATATTTTCCTTAAACATCATTAAAAACGAAAACAATAATATTAAGATATTGGTATAAGTGGTGTAATTTATACCTCATTGGTCTAGTGGTTAGTATGTTCGACTACAGACATGAGGTCCTGGGTTGGAGTCCCAGGTCGGGCCAATTCAAAAATCAATATTGAGTTTTCTATTAAGATTTTCTCAATATTTGCCCGAAGTTGGGAAGTTGGCGGTGTGATCCACCCCCGTGCCTCGGAGAGCACGTTAAGCCGTCGGTCCTGCGCCTGATCTCTCTCNTGGTATAAAAGAAGACGTAGTGACTAAAATTGAAAAAGGTATGCTTAGATGGTTTGGGCATGTAGAGAGAATGAATGAAAGGAGACTGACAAAAAGGATTTATGAGTCAAGAGTGAATGCGAAAGTTGGAAGGGGAAGACCGAGGCGAACGTTCCTGGACCAAATCCAGGACATTTTAAATAACGGCCAGGTCAAGAGTACTCTAAACCGACGGACTTGTGTGAAGGGTTTAATGAGAGTGAAAGAAGCGAATGAGATATGCAAGGATCGTGGCAAGTGGAAGGATGTTTTCTCTGCCTACCCCGAAGGGAATGAGGCATGATGCTACGTATGTATGTATATATTATTAGCTGATCTGTACAACTTCGTCTTAAATGTGAAACTATTTGTATATTGCACCAATTTTAGAAGCATATTTAACTTATTTATTTAAATGTTTTATTGTACCTTAAAAATAAAATATAATAACCTTAAATCAAGAGAAAAAAGTACGGATTAATAGCGATTTCTTTCATTTAGCTGAAAGTTTATGCCTTAATTTTAACTTTTAAATTAAAATTAATCAGATGTCCAAATCGAAAGTTGCAGTAGATTAAGAGTTCATCGCGGTGAAACACTGTGACAGGGATTTTTTTATAGTTATTGATAAAGATTTCACATCACTTTTTGTATAATTGAAAGAGTTAGACGCAAATAGCATAAATATTCATATCATGCCTACTAGAGTTGGCTAAAAGCGCCGGTCAAGTACGAATACGTTCCACATCCTTACAAGGATATACACTAAGAGCAAGACAACTATTGAAGTTATTACAATATGCTTACAATAATTTAGTTATTTTTTATGTTAAACGGTTTTGTTGGAAATAAGGATTATAATGATATAAATAGAGTACCTCAAGCCAAAATTTAATCCTAGGTATATCCAAATATCACACCACTCTCCTCATCTATCGCAGGCATTGATCAGAGAAACAATAATTATTTTGTTACCCATATTGAGGACATTGTTCAAAATATGGAACATTTCATTTCATACCCGTATTCAGATATATGTGACAGAATTGTATAATCTACTATTATAAAGAAAGAAAGAAAGAAAATTTTGTTCAGAGCAGTGCGATATGTGTAGAAATAGTTAATATACTCGTAATTAATTTTGATTGATAATAATTATTCTATACAACATATTTATAATTATGTAGCGGTATCTTGGATTTACAATACAGATTGTATTAAATAGTATTGTCATCAGACCTAAGGGTGTGTACCAAATATCAGATCAATCTGTCGACTGAACAGGGTCAAATTTGAATGACTAAATTCTACCTATATAAATAAACAAACGGTCATAGACAAAGGTTCTACATTCTAATGGAATAGGACAGGAATATAATGATTATGCTATATTATATTGACATACTATGAAAACAGATTCGTAGAACGTGACATTTGTAAAAAAAAATATATAAAAATAAAATAATGAAAAGCACAAAATGAAAGTATTGACTTAGAGAAGCAAATATTCTCCAAAGCGGAATCCTATTACAAATACTAGTTTTTCGCGGATTGATATGTAGATTTCAAAAAGTTCATAAATGTTCGTAGACTCATATTTTTTTATTTTGTAAGACACTAGCAAAGCCCCTAGGTTTCACTCGCGTATTCACCGATCTCGTGGCAGTGGAAAGTTAACTAAGTCGGACTATAGATTTGATTTCGTTAATAGGAAAGTTTTATTTCACTTTGCTTTTGAGGACAGATATACAAACATGTGTACAGAATATTCCAGAAGAGCTGTGCTAACGAAAAAAACTGTCATTCTGGAATACATAAAGCCTTTCTATCCATATATGTATAATGACATGCAAATAAAATATACACTGCGAACAAAATGAATATGGCCATTGCTATTTCATATACATTATATCATAACGTGATTTTCTTTAAATTCACATTTATATTTTACAGATACTAAAACAGTCTTTAATAAAATATCATTTAATAGGAATAGGAGGATAATACAGTGGTATGGATAATATAGCTTGATTTTTGTCTTTTAAAATGTAAAAAAATATAGTGACATAACTACAGTAGTTAGACTTATGGTATTGCAGACTTTTTTGTAGATATTAATACGTTTTATAATATAGTAGAACATTTTTTTTTGTTTTATCATCAATGGTTTCCGCAGTGCACGTGGTGACAGATTTTATGTGACTAATTTTTTCGTACCTTGGGTTACATTAATGCATTTTTATTAGGGATTCCTATTTTTGTTAAGAAAGTAATACAGCCTATGTCGCTCAGTAAAAATGCAGCTTTCTAATGGAGAAAAAAAATGAAATAGGTCGTGTGGTGTTTGTGTGAAAACTTTACAAACATACAAAAACATCTTTCGTTTTTATAATATTAATTTAGATTTACTAACTATTACATGTCATTGCTTATATGTAAACAGCAGGCAATAACGAAGCAAATTGCATGATGTCTTGCAACAAATTTCAATAATACATTGCCAAATTGTAAATCTAAATCTTCCACAAGATTTATTATTTGTTTTTTTATGAGTTGATATAGCTTTTAATAAATTTACTTTGCGTTTCTTTCAAAAATAATTTAAGTCGCTCGCTCTCATCGTACGAGTCTTGAACATCACGTATCGCCATCCAGCCGAAAATATTAATAATCTATGACCTATAGGGTTGCCTAAATATTAAAAAAATATGTGCGCTGCTTTTTGTTTGCTTAGGACTTCGATGTTGATCGAAAATCCAATAGGTTTTCCGAGTTTGATGTGAGAATATTGGCGAATTGTTTGTAAAACAGTGAATAGTTTGATCATATCTTCTAATTTAAATAGAACTTTGCATTTCTACTCTCGCAATGTAATAAAACTCTCGCGATAATGTTGTCTGTTTTTATTAGCAAAATTATTACAAATTACCAGTTATTTCATGCATTTTTAACTTTTGTTTATCGGTCTGTCTACAGAAGTGTTTCTTTATGAATGCTGTGGACTTGTGTATAGAAATATATTAATAAAATATACAAAAAATCAGAGATGGACTCTTAATGGTTTAAATGCTTAGTCTTATAATACTAACACATTTACTAAACCATAAATTATTAATAATAAACTTCTTCATTTTCCAAATTTTTGAGTAAAAAAGGCAACAATCATTTATTGAATGTGTGGGGAAAGGCACTAAAACTTCACTTCTTAATTCCTGCCAGGCAATATTACTTTGGAAAATTATCAAACAGAACAATATAATTCATTTTATTTTTGTCTCTTTTTTAAATTTCAATCCGCTGTTTTTTATGTTCAAGGATATAATTTAGTAATAAAAATGTTTTAAAAATACACGCGATATAAATCTGTCTGAATCCTAAAATATAAATAAAAATAGAAATGGCAGCCCTGAACTATCCAATACTCTTGGTGCTATTTATTTACGCGGCCATTACAGGGTTAAGTATAGGTTTCTTGAAATTTATAACACTCTTCTGTGTAGGTGCTACACAATTTATTTATTATACATCACATTACTTCTCTGTATACTCGGTCCGGGCTGTTATGTTGTCAGATTTGAGTTATCGGGAGTTAATTTACATGGGACATTGAACGTAAGCATCTAATTATACCGGTACGTTTTAAGATTAAATGTCTATGGACGACTGGAACTTTTTAAAGTTTTTTTTTATTTCTAATACATTAACATGTACTTGAATAAGTGTTGATACAATCTTAGATGGAATTGCGCTTACTTGGTTAGAAATAGTTTACCTTTTATGGGTTTTGATGTTGAATGGATAACTATTCATCAATTTAGGTCTAGATAAGTTAGAAAGTACAATTTCCTGCATTTGTTTGCCAGGATTGAAGCCCAGGATCTCTGCTAGCAATGCAAGTACTCGAGAGATTACAGCGAGACCATCAATTACAAAAACTTAATACCATCTGGCCTAAATGCCAAATGGTTGGATAATGTTTCACGCATATAATGTTTTGCACTCATTTTTCATCTACAAAAACCTATTTACTTTGTTCTCTCGTACAACACAGCTCGTGCTCGCAATTTCGTGATGAATTAACATACAAACTGTTCAACAGAAAACTCCAATGTTAAAACTGGAGCATACAACACTAAACGTATTTTTTTGTGTAAAACTTAAAGCTTTCTACATTTATGACTTTACCTAGGTCTATCTTAAGATCTCTTACTTTATTATTGGTTATGTTAAAGATTTTGTCAATTGTCGTTTATTTATTTCAATTATTGTAACTTTTATTGTCAGTTAGATCGCCTTTTTATCACCATCATCATCATTATTGCATTTACAATTGAAGTCACGATCCAATGCAGTGATTATAGCAATTCATTCACTCCCTTAGTTTAATTATTGAAATTCTGACATATGTTGTTTCGATCAGATAGCTTTCATTTAATTAAAGTTTTGCATTAACTGATTGACCTTTCTAAAATACAGTTAACTCCAAATTATTAATTTGACACGGAGTCAAATTCAAATGTAATGCTACGTCTAAACTAATATTCGTTTATAAAGAGGAAAAATTTGTGTTTTTGTATGTAACGTTTTCACCCAAAAACTACTGGAACGATTTCAAAAACTTAGTCACTATTAGAAACCTACATTTTTACTGAGTGACATAGGCTGTATTACTTGCTAAATAAACTAGGGATCCTTGAGAAAAATGCATTAATGTAACCTAAGGTGTGAAACAAAAATTCTGTTATCGCGTGCGCTGGGGGTGTTTAACGCAATCAAAAGCCTTACACAAATCACAAAAAATACCAAACGCGTCTAGTGATTGCTTCCTGACCTCTAAAATATTTTCTAATAACTGAATATCATTGGACGTTTAATAACTTATAAACTCAAGCTTTTTAAAAATTCTATTTATCTACAATAATATAATTTATTTTAAGAAAATAAAGGTCTCTTGTTAAAGCTAGGGGGAATCTACTGACCTAAAGTTATTTAGATCAACGGTACAACAAAATACTTTCAAAAATTGTAGTAAATAACAATTTAAGTCAATAGTTTATAGAAATATTAACTCTCTGTTTCAATTTTCATATTTGCGAAAAATTAGTGCCATTCATTGAAGGCCAACGTTAAATATTTAAACATTTCTTTCTCTGTAACGACTTTAAGACATGTATAGGAATTAATTTTATTATTTCAATACCTATTGATGTAAAAAAGGATTGTTAAGTTTTGACCAATGAACAATACGACGATCCCTAGATACTAAGGGTCAAATATAAAATCTAAGTTTTGTATGACAGTGTTTCAAAGACAGTGTTACCTTTTATGTGAATGATAAGTTTTTAAAGACCACATTCTAATGGCTTTATGATTTTAAAAAAGGATGGTCTAGGTTGATCAATGGAGTGATGTAATTGACTTTGCACAGGGGCCTTCGAATATTTCATTCCTTCTTTCCAGTGTAAGTTAAAATAACTTGTATATTTTACATAAGGTATATTATTATTTCAAGTTGGAATAAAATACGGCACTTTAGACCGGCTCCATTCACCCCTTGTCGTGATATATTCACCTACTCCGCATAAAAAATCGTATGCGTTAGCTGTAAGTGTGCTCCAGTGTTCGCATTGAGAGCATTTGCGATTTGTGTTCAACAGTTTGTATGTTAATTCATCACGAAATTGCGAGGATGTACTATGAAAAAGGATTTTGTTTTACCATTATTAAAATATATACAGTCCGAAGATTATTTTCCTGACTAAGCAAACGTTACGTCATTACGAATACATAAAATAAAAATTTTAACAAAAAAGAAACGCCTTTAAAACAGACTTACAAATATATTAATATGCTCTAAAAAGTAAGAAATTATTGCGTATTCTTTTATAGTGTTCTTCGTATTCTTATATTCGGAGTCGGTGTCAGCCAAGGTGGATGTTCCCGCGCGGCAATTGGCAGCTCCCGCGTCTCTCCCACCTGTAGCTATATATGTAGTTACAACCTACAGCTATATATGAAGATACCTTGGCTAACATCGACTCCAAATATGAGAATACGAAGAAAACTATAAAAGAATACGTAATTATTTCTTACTTTTTAGAGCAAATTAATATATTTGTAAGTATGTTTTGAAGGCGGTTCTTTTTTGTTAAAATTTCTATTTATTTTTTGATTTTTAGTGAATCTGAAGTAAACGTGTTGCAATGCAGCAACAAACGTAAGCTCGTTGCTATTTGATTACAGCCACTTAAATTTTCTACCTTAAACCACGCCCTTACTATAAGCCGTTGAGGAGATCCATTGATCTTCATATTTAACTACGGCTAGCACTTGACCATACCGGTAGGTGACTCAAATATCTGTCCTATAGAAGATTCTGTCGAGTATCGTTCATTTGCTCCTAAGAATTGAAGAGTTCCGTCACTTTGTCATGGATTCCATCATCAGAACCTAACCAAACTATCACAAAACAACCCTTGAAGTATATCCTTTCCAATAAAAAAA
>JACTOM010000416.1:545965-587514 GCA_015832385.1 Elymnias hypermnestra | reverse complement strand
TACAACAAGTTTTCTAATATATATACGCAGTGAACTGTCATTATGTTAACTGCCTTGAATTTGTTTCTTAGCGACTCTCTTGGACCCATATTGTAAATCGCACGAACGGCCCTTTTCTGCAGCACAAATATTGCATCTATATCAGCAGCATTACCCCAAAGTAGAATACCGTATGACATAATGCTGTGAAAATAGCTGAAATATACCAGTCTGGCAGTATCAACATCTGTCAGACGACGAATTTTTTTAACAGCGTAAGCCGCGGAGCTGAGCCTATTCGATAGACCACTTATATGGGGCCCCCACTGTAATTTATTATCTAATGTTATACCTAAGAAAGCGGTACTATCTACAAGGTCTAGTTCCTCATTATTAAGTTTAACAATGGTTTAACAATTGGAGGATATACTCCATCCGGTGTGTAAAAAAGTATTTCCCGTCGAAAATAAAAGATATAAAGATGTGAAGGAAAGTTGCACAAGAAATATCAGAAGTCATAACAAATATCACGTAAAGCTACCAAATGAGAGCTATAAAAAGACGAAGGCTACTCCGCCGAGTCAGGTGCTCGCAAGCAGCGGCCGTCATTAATTTCCATTCAGCGACGGATCTCTAATATATCGCATCGATTTCAGATGAAAACATTGAAACTAACCTCTGCTCTTTAGATTATTTCTCAATCTATATCTCTGCTGTTACTATTCCTTATATATCAGACGTGGCTTATAAATTTTATTCAAGAGGGTGTAATATTGTTTTGTGGTTTTAGTAAAACAAATAGAAGAAAAGAGAAGGTATACTCGTATTAGGAACTTGTATTTCAATAACTACTAGGTGGTACGTAGATATAGGATGGCTCTGAAGGCGTCTGGGTAGACCTCTAATTTCTTTTGCTAAGATATGATATTGTGGAAGGAAATAGCGGAGAGATTGATGAGGACGTGAAGTAATCATTGACGACATCGATGGGGCAGAGGTGTGAGTACTTGCTTTGCTAACAGAGGCCCCGGGAACGAACCATTCTATAATTATGTAAAAACCATCATACCATCAAGTGACATCACAGTCAAGCGCTAAACTATCAGCAATGAAAAAAGATAGTTGGAAAGGGTGGCCCATGATTGCAGTCACGGCAACGGATGCTGGGTTAGTAGCTCAACGGAGAAACGCTAGGCGGCTGATGGTTTGACATTTGCTCCAGGAAAACCACCTCCGGAAAAAGACATCTTTTCGTTTGGACCGAGTTAGCTGGTCGTGACACCATCATCAACGGATGTAGCAACACTACTGGGTTTAATCCTGTATGACTACCCCGCAAACGTCCTCTCAAGGTGTTTCAGGTATCCACAAGAATTTCCCAACGTTAAAGAGTTAAATAAATTGCTGCGAGGACACGTTTGCAATCTAATATTATTATACGGATATTACTTCTTGGGTTTGTAGTTCAGATCATATTCCAGCAAATACCTCGCCAAAAGCATTTGTCTGTTGGTTTGAGGTAGGTCTGTGTAGCAGCATCTTAGCCTCTTCTTTAACAGATTATGTAATAGATTAATGACAAAACTCCTTTTCAATAAATAGAGCTGTTAAAAAAAATGTTTTTACTTATAAATATATCGGGTTCTGGTCTTCCATCGTTTAAATAAAGACAACCACAGTTAATTTTCACAGAGATTATTTATTACTTTATTAATTAATTTTTCAATTAAATGACAATAACCAATAAATTGTAAGTGCAAGGTGTGCACCGGACACAACTACAAGTAAGAATGCCCGCCAGCCTAATGCAAGCCCTTTTATACTAGTTTCTGCGAGTGGGGGTATTTTGAATGTTGGTAAATGTTATTTGCTAGCTCGCTGCACACCTTGTTACCAACATTAAAAAATGTTGCCGCCGTCAAATATATTCCCCTTTTCTTGTCACCAGTTAGTCCAATTAAATATATAAACTCTTTATTGTATATTTTACATAATATAATTAATGGACAATAAAGCCTCATATAGTGTCGAAAATTAATACAAATAATTTATTGACATCTCAAATGACGAATTGTAAATAAAAATAACACGTGTTTTTTGGCTATATCAGAAATTATTCATTAAATTTCGTTTTTTAATTTCAAATTTTTGAAAACTGGCAAATGTTTTTAAGGCGTCGTGATTCATCCGAAGTCGCGCGTTTCATCCGAAACAAAATTCCTCTTGCGCCTAAAGAAGTTTCACTTCAATAAAAACGAACAACAAAAAGCTTGGCAATATAAATGGTACTGTCAAAGTAAGACATTGTAATTTATAGTACTAACTACATAATTTACCATTAAAACCATGCAGAGTCGACGTAGAATAATAACAAGTTAAGTTAACGATATTTAACCGGATTACGGCTTAACCTGTCCACCGGCTGCTGTCCCCCAGCTCTTGGGATTGTCTTGTTACCCCGTATTATCTATATTAATATAAATTGCGCGGGTTCCGTCTGTACATATCTTTTGATAGACTGAGATAAAATACTTAATATTTTACGTCTAAAAATCAGAAATTTGAAAGGAAGTAATTAAAAACTAAGTGAAATAAAACTTTTCTTAACTTGTATAGTCCGACTTAGTAACCTTTCCATTGCTAAGTGTTAGGGTTATATTATTATTTGCTATACCTAAATGCCCTGAGTTTTGCAGACCAGAAGATCTATATAATATTTTGATGGAATGTGTTCGAAACGCGCCAGAACGACATGAGATTATGTCCCGCTTTCCTACACTTCGGGAGGTTGGTGGCTGTAACAGTAAACTATTAAAAGTAAAAAAAAAAAATAAGTAGCAGCCCATTAACGTCCCACTGCTGGGCACAGGCCTCCTCTCTCGCATACTAATAATAAATAATATTACATACTTCGGAGTCCTTTTTTATATAGTGCCTTAAACTGCCTCATTGGTCTAGTGGTTAGCATGTTCGACTACAGACATGAGGTCCTGGGTTCAAGTCCCGGGTCGGGCCAATTCAAAAATCAATATTGAGTTTTCTATTAAGAATTATTCAATATTTGCCCGAAGTTGGGAAGTTGGCGGTGTGATCCATCCTCGTGCCTCGGAGAGCACATTAAGCCGTCGGTCCTGCGCCTGATCTCTCTCCGGTCGTGTCGGTTTACCGTCACATCGGACTATGAGAGAGAAGGAATAGAGAGTGCACTTGTGTACTATGCCTGCCAATCCGCAATGGAGCAGCGTGGTGGGTCTATGCTCTGAAAAACCCTTGCTTCTCGGAGTGAGGAGGCCTGTGCCCAGCTGTGGGACGTTAATGGGCTGCTACTTACTTACTATTTTATGCTGGGTTATTAAAACACCTGGCTTGATGTCTAATTCCACCCGGACATGCCCTCTTCGTCATCTATATCTCTACGCAATACCCGTATAATTATCAACCACATCTTAAAAGGAAACACACCTTGTTGTAATTTAAAACTCCCATAAACCGTTACACAATAATCACATGTACAAAAGGTGTCGAGTTTCAAACAAAATTCATCGCCTAGTACATATTCATTTAAACAAATGAACCTTCCCTCCGTTTACCATTTACACGCAACGACACGATAACGACACGATAATGTTTTTAATTAAATCAGATGAATTAACATTAATGATAATCTACGGATCAGATTTAAACGTAAGTTTTATATTGGTTGAAGTATTGTCATGAATTTTTTATACAAACAAGAAGCTAGGAGCCTATTAGTTTATCACTGCTAGGAACATGCCTCGCTACTTACAGGAGAGAGATTTTCAGAAGACACTCAAAGGCTACACATACATACATACATATACCTCATTCAACCTTTCGTACAAGTTTGTCGGTTTAGAGTACTCCTGGATTTGGTCAAGGAACGCTCGCCTTGGTCTTCCCCTTCCAACTTTCGCATTCACCCTTGACTCATAAATCCTTTTTGTGGGTCTCCCTTCATTCATTCTCTCTACGTGCCTAAAACTAAGCATACCTTTCCCAATTTTAGTCAGTACATCTTCTTTTATGCCACAACGTTCTCTTATCACACCATTTCTTACTTTGTCACTCAATTTCAATCCAGTACTTTTATGCTTCTTCTGCCATACCCAACTTTCACTATCAGACATAAGTGTTGGCACCAACACTCCTCCATGCTAAGCTAGGCTGACCCTTTGAGACACCATTTGACTATTCATAAAGGCGTGCAGAGCACATGCCACATTCCCGGCATTCTCTCTCCTTTTTGTAAGTTTAGATCCCAAGTATACAAATTCTTTCACATCTTCCACTTGTTCCTCATCTATCGAAATATTGTAATACATCATAAATTCATCTCTTTCAAAGAGGCTGCATATATCCCAGAATTACTCCCGGGATTAGCAAAAATTTTATCTAAACGAGAGCCATGTGCCACTAGGCCATTAAGTCTTTCATTATTATTATTTTGAACAAAAACTTTTAATTTCTTTATTATATGCAACATTGATAATTTCCGCTTGATATAAATTATAGTGACCTAAAAAGAGATCGCCGTTGAGCCTCAGTTAAACTAATTTCTCCCGCGTTAATAGTATATTCAAATATCTCCAGGTAAACTTATGTAAGGGATCAAAATCACGTATATGAAATGCATATGACAACTTACGTAAGTCATACAGTATACTTTGTTCATTATTTTTCAATAACTGCATTGTTACGCAGTGAATTATGCTTAAAAAATACATATATCCCATCATAGACTTTTTTATAGATAAAAGAGGAATATACTACAAGAGTTTCATTATATTTCTAAAGTTTTACGCAGCGTTTTCAATAAAAGCTTCCAGACAGCTAGATTTTTTAATATTTCAATCAATTTACCAAATCCTTCCTCATAAATCACTCCATCTATTGGTGAAAACTGTATGCAAATAACTGTTGGGGAGGGATTCAAGTTCAGGCAAATCCCTCTGGGTTCAGTGGATTGTATTGGGCGCGGGTCTTCGATCTTAATGGTTCTGTTCGTGAGGGATCGATTCATCAATATTCGGTGCTTGGGTCTTCGTTTCTGCAGAGTTCTGATTCAATCTCCGTTCGGAAGTCTACGGCAAAATGTGACGCATAAATTCTGGGAGAGGCCTTTTATACAACTCTCCTACTCGACACGTACATGCGGCGTGACTAGCAGGAGAGAGGGTCATCGCGGGTGCTGAGGTATGAGAGGGAGGGCGTCGTCGGCGGTTAACCAATCAGGATTAGTCTCCGCCGTCGTCGCGCTAGGCTCGGTGCTCCCATCCGTAACAATTACTCTGGTAGTTTTGTAAGGTCTCGTAATATGTAAGGCTACGTAAAAAACCTTATCGCAGGTTTGTTAAATTTAATTTCCTCTCCTCTCTATTTAAGGATATAAATTATAACATCGTCGGTCATAAAAAGTTTATTTGTTTTGCTCAAAATGATGAGTAATTAGCAAAGTTTGCGACTACATTAATTTTATTCCCGTGCCCCGGCAGTATATCGCATACATTGTTTATTGTATACGTTGAAATTCACCCCGACACGGGCTAGCGGTGTGTGGAAATATGTGATAAATTACTTGGTATATTTAGAAGTTTAACGGTGTATTGGTGTGAGTACCTCCTCAGGGGTCCTGGGTTCAATTCACATATTTACATATACCGTATTTATTGCTACAAAAGACATTTACAAAATCAATGGCAGTAGCAATGCCCGATATAAGGACTAAGGTCTTTTGCCAGCTGGTTCATTTCATAAAACCTTCCACCTCTCACACAAACAGTCATGAAACACGAAATTGGAAAGCTAATTGAAAACTCTAACTACAATTTAAAGGATTATTTAGACGTTAATAAACTGTGGGAGTCAATGAATTTAAACTAATATTATAAAGAGGAAACATTTGTGTTTTTGTTTGTATGTTTGTTACGTTTTCACACAACTACTGAACCGATTTCAATATTTTTTTCACCATTAGAAAGCTGTATTTATACTGAGCAGCATATGCTATATTACATTCAAAAAAATCCGGATCCTTAATAAATATGCATTAATGTAACCCAAGATGTGAAAACTGTCTAAAAAAATCTGTCATCGCGTGCACTGCGAAAATTATTGATGATAGAAAGAAGAAATGTTCTACGATATTATAGAATATATTAATATCTAAAAAAAAATCCGGGAACTATATGTCCAACTACAGTAGTTATACCACTATAACTACTTTTTTGTATTTTAAAAGTTAATAAAAAATACCGTCAATAATCAAACCATATTATTCATACCTCTGTGTTAATCCTTATCCTAATATTAAATAACATTTTATTAAAGACCATTTCAATACCTGTAAAATACTTTTTTAATGATTAAAATCGGACATTCCATTTAAATGATATATCGAACGTAAAAGTCAAATATCGTGTTCAGGGAAGTTCTGAGACAATAAAGTATTACAAATAAATCTCTAATATTATTTAAGTTAAGCATTTTAAATGTGTTTTTGTAATTTTTAAAATTTATAATAATCAAGCTAAAAATTACTGGACCGATTAATAAGAAATCTTTTAATTATTTTATTGTGAGCCCCTTCGGTAGCTCCCTCTTGCGAAGATTTGCCGGTTCAGGATAAATGAAAATGCCACCAGATTCTTCACCCCAACTCTTCGCCGTCTACTTGTCACCAGACGAGGATTATGTATCGCGATCGAACTGTTGCTCGGCAGGAACGTGTTTACCAAATTGGCCATCAATTATATGAAGTCTGTGACTGACAAACGTGCACTACTGTAACAAGTAAACAACATCGGCTGGTATTTTATTCGCTATAAAGTACATCCTATGATTGGCGTCTAATTATTTACCAATCACAGGGATTACATTAATTACATAAACAATTTTATTCTTGGAAATGACAATCATACAAATATATAGACGCTATAGTCAACAAACATTTTTGTATATAGGAATCTATTTATATCTATATAGGGACTCTAAGTTAAACAAAATATATTACGAAATGAAAACGATTTTAAAAACAAAAATATACTATTATTTCTAATTTGAGGAGAAAAGTCGCGAACATGTATTGTAAAATAAAAGTATATTGATTAGTGCTGAGAATCTTACATACATACATACATAGCATCACGCCTCATTCCCATAGGGGTAGGCAGAGACAACATCCTTCCACTTGCCACGATCCTTGCATATCTCCTTCGCTTCTTTCAATCTCATTAAATCTTTCATACAAGTTCGTCGGTTTAGAGTACTCTTGACCTGGCCGTTATTTAAAATGTCCTGGATTTGGTCCAGGAACGTTCGCCTCGGTCTTCCCCTTCCAACTTTCGCATTCACTCTTGACTCATAAATCCTTTTTGTCAGTCTCCTTTCATTCATTCTCTCTACATGCCCAAACCATCTAAGCATACCTTTTTCAATTTTAGTCACTACGTCTTCTTTTATACCACAACGTTCTCTTATCACACTATTTCTCACTCTGTCACTCAGTTTTAATCCACTCATGCTTCTCAACGCTCTCATCTCTACCGCATTTATTTTACTTTTGTGATTCTTCTGCCATACCCAACTTTCACTACCATACATAAGTGTTGGCACCAACACTCCAGCATGCACTGCCAGTCTAGCCCTTTGAGACACCATCTGGCTATTCATAAAAGCATGCAGAGCACCATTTACCATATTCCCTGCATTCACTCTCCTTTCGATATCACTGTCACATGTTCCATCTTTTGTAAATTTAGATCCCAAGTATACAAATTCTTTCACCTCTTCCACTTGTTCCCCATCTATCAAAATATTGCCATTCATCATAGATTCATCTCGTTCAAAAAGCATAACTTTCGTTTTGTTTACATTCACTTTCATTCCTTTCCCTTTCAAAGCTTCATTCATAATATTTAGCATCTCCTGAAGCTCGTTAGCGGATGACGCAAGTATTACTTGATCATCAGCGTAGAGTAAACATTTGATGACTAATTCATTCATTCTTAACCCATACATACATTCTTTTAAATCTGTCAAACATTTATCCATGAAAAGGTTGAACAGCCATGGTGACGCAACACATCCCTGTCGAACACCTCTTTCGACAGGAAACCACTCCGTGTACGCTCCGTTTATTCTGACACAGGCACTAGAACCCTCATAGAGAGACTTCAATGCTTGGATCAGACAACCGCTCACCCCATACGTAGATAACGTTGACCACAGCTCATTCCTCACCACTCGATCATAGGCCTTTTCTAAATCTACGAACGCGCAATAAACTTTTTGGTGTTTAGCCAAACATTTTTCAGTTATGCACCGTAAAGAAAAGACCTGATCCGTACATCCCATTCCTCTTCTAAATCCCGCTTGCACGTCCCATATTTTCCCATCAGTTTCATTAATCACCCTTTCAATTAATATCTTTGCATACAATTTGCCGACGACACTAAGAAGGCTGATACCGCGGTAATTTTTGCACTCCTGCTGTGACCCTTTTCCTTTATATAGAGGGACAATTACGGCCTTGCTCCAATCTCTTGGGACTTGACCTTTCTCCCAGCATATATTGAAAAGGCAGTACAGCTGAGCTACCACAATCCCGCGGCCAGCCTTCAGCATCTCGACTGACACTCTGTCATACCCAGCAGCCTTACCTGATTTCATACCTTTTATCGCTTTCATGATGTCATCCATACTAATCTCGCTATCACTTGTCTTACATTCATTGCTATCCGCAGAGGCCATATTTACCTCTGCTTCATTTCTTTCAAACAAACTTTCAAAATGATCCTTCCATCTCTTCAATATCCATTCTTCTCCTTTTATTAAACTTCCATCTAAACTTCTGATTTTACAAAGCTCCGAGGAAGTAGATCTCCCTCGGGCAAATTGTATTGATTTCCAGAAAAACTTTTTGTTTGACTGAAAATCATCAGAAAGTCTCCTATCATACATATCACTGTATTCTTCTTTTTTCTTTCTTACAGCTTCTTTCACGATTACTTTCACCCTTTTGTATTCCATTCTTGCCTTTTTTACGTCATCATTCGTTGCCTTTTGCATTCGTTGGTTCGCTTTTGTAGCCAACCAATCGGACCAAGCTTTCTTCTTTTCACACACAGCTGCTTGAACATTTTTGTCCATCCACAAATTCTTCTCTTTCTTACCTTTCCTCCTTTTAGACACGCCACATACATCAATAGCAGCACCAACCACTCCATCTTTAAATTTATTCCATAAACTTTCAATCTCATTTCCTTCGTCTTCACTCTTGAATCGCCCACTCAAATTTTTCAGATATTCTTCTCTAACATCCTCTTCTTGCAATCTCTCCACTTTTATTCGTTCAAGAATGCTCGAGGTTTCCTTCTTTCTATGGCGCCACCGATTAAAAAGACCACCGATTCGGGCAACGACCAGGTAGTGGTCAGTATCGATGTCGACCCCGCGGTATACTCGAGCATCTAGAACTTTCTTCTTCAGTTTTTCGTCCACAATTACAAAATCAATCATACTTCTAGCATTCCCTTCTTCCCTTGTATACACATGAATCCCCTTGTGCTCAAACATAGTGTTTGCCACAAAAAGACTATGTTCCACACATATTCCAAGCAAACTTCGTCCATTTTCATTCACCCGTTTGTCACCAAACATACCAAGAGTCCTTTCATATCCATCACGTTTCACACCTACCCATCCATTAAAATCTCCTAACATAATTATTCGCTCATTCGGTTCACATTCATTCAACGTATCACTCACACTTTCCCAATACTCATCTATTTCTTTTTGGGCTTTATTGGACTTTCTGGTGCCCAGATCCGTCGGAGCATAAGCACCCAAGACAAAGATCCGAGTAAGTCCAACTTTTAGCCTGATCCAGATGAGTCTAGGACTCACGTATTTCACTTCTTTCACACAATCATCCATTCTTTCGGAAAGTATGATACCAACTCCCTGACAGCCTCTCTTATCACTGCTTACACCAGACCAGTAAGCTGTGTAAGGGCTATGTTTCGTGGTATCACATCCTTTCCTCTTTGTCTCATTCACGCAGAGTACATCTATGCACCTATCATGCATCATCTGGCATACTTCATCAATCTTTTCATTCATTCCTCCTCTTACATTCAAAGTAGCAAAGCGGCTCTCGGTAGCCCGCTTTTCGCCCCCATTAGGAACGTGACGTGATGGATTGCGAATCTCATCGCCGCCATTTTTGGAATGTAATAATATCACCATTGCGTTCCCACGAGTAGCAAGGGAACATAGGTCCATTCTGGCAGAGCCCCGCATGCCAGAATAAGGCTAGCCTATTTCTGGGTTCGCCCGGTCCCAGGGCCACCGCTTGCGACTAGGCAAATGCCCCTAGCCATGAGTCCCTCGGCACGGTACACCTTGGACTGGCAGGAAGTGGGTAGGAAAATGGAATAAAAGGGGGGAACGGGTCAAAAAGATAGGAACTTTGTAAGGAAGAGAAAGGAAAATATAAGGTAGTAGGATATTACTGACTCGGAAGACTGAGAAGATTCAGTAATAGCTCGGGGAGCCGGGATCGCATACCCGTGTACCATACTATGACTATCGGACAAATAGACAAAGATGTGTACCCCCTGACCCTTGAAATCCTTGAATCTTGACATGAAAAAAAACGCTGGTTCCTATTCATGAGTTCTGGTTTAATATTGAGACTCACAGTGAAACATTCGACAGTGAAAATGCGTAAAACCAACTGAAAATACAATCTTTATATTACATTACAGTGAGACATTACAAAGAACAATGAAAATAACAAAACAGGGTTCACGGCAATTCGATAATTTGAAACAACTATATCTTCTTAAACAATTAGATTATTAATGTAAGTTTTTATATAATAATCTGAAAGAAAGCAATTAATAAATAAAAATTTGAACAAAAAAAGAACCGCCTTCAAAACAAACTTACAAATATATTAATATGCTCTAAAAAGTAAGAAATAATTGCGTATTCTTTTATAGTGTTCTTCGTATTGTTATGTTGTATTCGGAGTCGGTGTCAGCAAAGGTAGATGTTTCCTGGGTGTCCGCTTGGCAGCTTTCGTCTTGTTTCGAAGGCGGTTCTTTTTTTGTTAAATTTTTTATTTATTTTTTTGATTTTTGTGAATCTGAAGTAAATTAACACATTTATCTCAATATGTACACCTAAAACGCGTTTCTCACGAGATAACACCGTTTAATTGAAACAACTTTACAAAGTTAAATTTACATTGATGCAATGCAGCAACAAACGTAAGGTCATTGCAATTGATTACAGACCGTTTTATATTCTGCCATAAATCGCACCCTTACTGTAAGTCGTTGAGGAGATCCATTGATCTTCATATTTAACTACGACTAGCACTTGACCATACCGAAGTTACGGTAAGCAACGCAAATATCTGGATAGCTTATAGAAGATTCTGCCAAGTATCGTTGATTTGCTCCTAAGAATTGAAGAGTTCCGTCACATTGTCATCATTTCATCATCATAACCTAACCAAACTATCACGAAACAACCTTTGAAGTATATCCTTTCTAATAAAAAAGAGTCATCGAAATCGGTTGGCGTGATCTTAAGTTATTCGTCCATTTGTCGCGTACATGCTTATGCAAATTTCAGACTTATCCGGTTTTGTCATAGATGTCATCATCAGAACTGGTTTAAAAAAAAATGCACCACCTTTCATATAAAAAAATCATCAAGATCAGTCCACCCAGTCGGAAGATATGTGGTAACAAACGTAAAAAAAAAATACAGTAGATTTTACAAGAAACTTAAATAACAGTTAAGGAACCACAGCATGCAAAGGCATGTCTTATTGCATAAGGGAACTGTAAGTGAAAGAATTGTAAATAGTTTCTGATCTATGCTGTCTTGTTATTTATTTGTATAATAAGAGAGAGAACAGAGAAGCACCAAGCACAGGGGCGAAGGGTTCTCCGCCGACATCGTTATTAATTGGATCCATTATTTAATTTCTTATTCTGTGGGCGTTCGTGGGTAATGTTGGTGCAATCAAACACTTTATTAATTAACTCGGATTATAATGTTCAATCACTTAATGTTCCCGATATCAATTTACACAAACTCATTAACACTAATAGCTAGGAACGCGACAGTTTCAATAGTCGACCATTCCGGCCGACCGCCGCTCGAGAACTGCCGAGAGACGGGCCGGACTGCCACTTATTGACTCTGCCCCCACGCCGATACAAAGATGGCGCCAGCGTTCCACAGACTATTACACACGGACCAGCGATCCACAGACTCTTGCACTCCGACATATATATTATTATAATTTAATTTAGTATGTAATGACAATTATACATTCCGCAAGGCCATCGCTTCCGTTTTCCGTTGACTTTTGTTTGTTTCGCCTTCACATTGTCTCCTGTCTCACATTCAATAAATGGTACGCAATTTGCATGAAAATGGATGTGATTCATACTGATTTATAGTTGTGAATCATCTTCTCACAATTTATATATTAAATGGGACTACCGTCCTGAATTATATTTGGAAAACCACGAGTACAATAACGAAATAAATGACATATTCCTGGACTATCGATAATACAGATAGCTCTGAAAGATTCGAGAGTTATTAAGTAATATAGTGGAAACACTAAAACTATCAAAAACATTGTACAATGTTACGTAATGCGAGGTTACTTTAACGAACGGAACAAATTTGTTAATATAGTCTTTCGAGCTGTGTTGTGGTGTAGTTGTTTTGAATGAGAATTAGTGTTAAATTGTATAAACGAAATGTTATATAATACGAGGTAACTTTAACGAACGGAACAAATTTGTTATTATAGTCTTTCGAGCTGTGTTGTGGTGTAGTTGTTTTGAATGAGAATTAGTGTTAAATTGTATAAACGAAATGTTATATAATAGGAGGTAACTTTAACGAACGGAACAAATTTGTTAATATAGTCTTTCCAGCTGTGTTGTGGTGTAGTTGTTTTGAATGAGAATTAGTGTTAAATTGTATAAATTCAAATAGTGAAGTAATTATTACTATAAAGCAAGATGTGTATATTTCAATAATGGGGAGAATAAAACAATTATTACTCATGTACTCGATTAGACCAATTACACTGGTCTATGACGAATCTATCACCGTTGGCTGATTTTTTCCATCACGTCTAGGTTTTTTTCATTTTTTGCACGTCAATGTTATAAATAGTGTATACACAAACTAATAGAAGATGAAGCTTCTGATTCGAAGTTGAGCAAAGCAGAAAAAAGAGCTTGGGTGGCTTTTGTCGAACAAAAAGTGAGAACTACCGAGAAATCAATTGAGAGCTTCTTTCTGCTTATAAATCTTTAGGATGCAATCATTCAAGATTCATTTTTTGGACTCTCATTTAGATTTTTTTTTTATTGATAACAGATTAGCGCTTGACTGTGACCTCACCTGATGGTAAGTGATGATACAGTCTAAGATGGAAGCGCGCTAATCTGTTAAGAGGCAATATACCCCTTACACGGTTCACAGCATCGTACCGGAACACAAATCTCTTTGTTTGGCGGTACGTTTTTGCTGGTAGGGTGGTAACTAGCCACGGCCGAAGCCTCCCACCAGTCCAGACTAAGACAAATTAGAAAATACAATTTTCTAGATTCGTCCTACCGGGGATCGAACCCGGGACCTCCGCTAGCAAAGCGAATACTCGCACCACTGCGCCAGCGAGGCCGTCAGATTTCTTTCCTATTTCTTTCCTGAAAATTTTTGAGCCATATCAGATGAGCATGGTGAAAGGTTACATCAGGATATAATGCAGATGGAAAAACGCTACAATGGGAAATGGTCAGCAGCAAACGAAACGAAATAACAAATTTTCTCACCATATAATGAGATAGCTGACCGATATCATTTGTTCATTTTGTGACTATAATTCAATGTCAAACTTAGACTGTAATATTTAATCATTTCGTTATAATAATTTAAGTTTTAATGATATTATTTGTAAATTAAATAAATATTATATTGGAAATCTACGTGTGGTACTTACTTGTATGTCAGCTTGTTTAGAGCATAAATATGAAGCATTCATGCATGAAAACAAGAAGGAGAAGAAAAAACTTTTTTTGCAGACCAGTGTTATTTTTGGACACAATATTTATATTTTGTTGCTAAACAGATTCACTTTAGCGGCGTTATCCAAAAGTTTCGGTAAAACCATATTTTGCGGGCTACCACGTTTTTGCTTTCCAGCGTCGATATTAGCCATAGATATCAGAGTCAGTACGAAATACTTACGCACGTTTTTACCCGATTGACTTGAAATTTGGCAAACATATGCCTTTAGTGGCATAGGTACTTACTGAAACCGGTTTTCTCCACATTTCCAAGGGCTTGAGCTATATAAGCTAAAAAAGGTCACTCGCTGCAAAATCTCCAATACTATTGATACGTTTAATTTTTTTTTTTTCGCTGGGAAATGTATTACCCAGACTGTAGGGTCGGGAGTCTGGGACTCCGCGAGGGGGAAGAACTTGAAATACCTACTAAATCCCAGCGGGACCATCGTCAACCATGAGTGGGGAGTCAAAGGTTCGTTGAGGCATTCATCTCCGGCTTACAGCCGGCTCGTAGATATTCTACAGGGAGAGGAGTTGTATGAACCGCCGCCTCCTGTTTCCTACTCCCCTTCATCTGTTCCAGAGTGCCTTGGCGGCCTTCATCCTCTCCTTTTGCCGTGGCTTCTTAAGCTATATGACAGTCTCGCAAAAGGAGGCAATCGTTCTCCAGGCCTGCTCACTGATGAGAATTGTTCCTATAATACTTGCCAGTGAGAGGTCTCTGCCGATCAGCGAAGACATAATGAGTCGCTGGCCTATGGCTCACAGCCTACAGTTTGATACAGATGTCTGCCGAAGCAACCATGACTGGTAAGCACCTGTACCAATCTGTAGGGGAGCGATCCGTACTCTCTGCCCAGCTATTTGTCCAGATTAGGGCAGATCGCCCCCAATATGGACACGACCGCCATTGGGGTCCCGAGATCCCCCTTCAATCTTTGGGTCAAGGCTCTGTTAGCTAAAACCCTGACCCTCCTTACTTTGTCAGCGTCCGGTGATTCCCCTCTAGTTCTCTCAGCTACTCTGCACTGGTAAGCAGCCGTGAGAACTTCTGCCCTGAGCTCCCATGGGGGATTACCTGCCAGGAGTGTTGCTGTCGTCCATGACACTGTAAGTTACCCCCGTATTAGAGCTATTACCCTCTCGAGACACGTTTGACTTGAAATTCTATATAAATATTCCTTTTGTTACATAGACTCTTGCTAAAAACGCTTTTTCCCACATTCCCACAGGATTCCTTACGAGGGAAACACAGAAGTGAATAGTTAGTCAAACGCAATCTTGGAATACATTATGTAACATTAAAACCAAGTGGATCCTACAAGCATTGGTTAACAAATTAATTTGCATATTCCCGACTGCACGAAAACTAGCATAACAAAACAATTTCTAAATGAAATGCTTTAAACAAATATTTGGAATACAACACACTCTTTGTTGAACAGTCTAATTCATTTCTAGTTAGTAAAATTAAACTTTCTTGGCTGTATTCCAAGTTAACTAGATATAAAATGTATTGCAGTTGGTGTCTGCACACATTTTTGTTTAAAAACGGGATTAATTTCTTTATCTTCTTTAAAATTATATCAGAACACTCAAATCTATCTAAAATAAACAAATCATTAATATTGAAGTTTCTGTTTGTATTGTAACGTATATGAAAGTGTTTTTACTGTCTGTATATTCGTTCCCGCTTATCTCTGAAATGGATGGTTTTTAACGAGACCATCACTGACAGATAGCTAACTAACGTTATTTCCATTAAAGAAATGCGTGCGTACAAAGTAGACATGTCAGAAGTGGAACTTCTTTAGCAAACCAATTTTTAAGTCTTGTTTATATTTATACCAATATAAAACTTTAGATTTCTGAGACTTAGAGGAAGGGAAAAAGGACGATATGTTAGTCGATAATTAATACAAATTATAATATATTTTGTTTTTATTTATTTCTTTAGTATTGACATTAAAGTGTTTTACACTCTCGCACTACAACTTTTGGCATTGCGATCTGAAAATATTAATTTAATTTAATAACTAATAAAAATCTCAGATGATGAATAAAAAGTAAGTAAGTAAGTAGCAGCCCAATAACGTCCCACTGCTGGGCACAGGCCTCCTCACTCATATGAGAGAGGGTTTATAGAGCATAGATCCACCACGCTGCTCCAATGCGGATTGGCAGGCATAGTACACAAGTGCACTCTCTATTCCTTCACTCTCATAGTCCGATGTGACGGGAATCCGACACAACCGAAGAGAGATCGGGCGCAGGACCGACGGCTTAACGTGCTTTCCGAGGCACGGGGATGGATTACACCGCCAACTTCCCAACTTCGGGCAAATATTGAGAAATCTTAATAGAAAACTCAATATTGATTTTTGATTTGTCCCGACCCGGGACTCGAACCCAGGATCTCATGTCAGTAGTCAAACATGCTAACCACTAGACCAATTGATGTCAGTTGATGAATATTAAACAAAAATTCCTTGTGATATTTGGAAATAGTAAAAACACCAAACTCCAATTTAAATTTACACTAAATCATTGTAAATTATTTATTATTATAGAAATTCTATTATTAAAATTAAAATTTATTATTTTATATTTTATGCAAAATAATTTCATGAAATCTCAAATGACTAGTTGTAAGTAAAACTGCCACTTGTTTTTTTTTTTCAATATGTTTTTGAATTTAAAATTTGGAAAAGAGAATTTGTTAAATATTTTTATTATATACAATATAAAAAATTGTATTTTAAATTAAGAAATGAAGAGTGGCAAGTTAAAATGCCACATGTTATTTGTAAATATTAAAACTATCTAACTTTCAAACGAATTAGCATAAAAAACGCTACACATCTTCGTGACGTTAATCATGATAACACTCGGTCATCAGTAAAAATTTTACTGTCATGCGCCTAATCTAATAGTAGTCCGCCGTCAGGCACCAGAACCGATCGTCTTTGTAGTAGGGTGGTAACTAGCCACAGCCGAAGCCTCCAAACAGTTCTGACTCAGACAAATTAGAAATTGTAATTTCCCAAAAGTCCTACTTGTACCGAAATCTTTGGGTTCGCTAATATCAATTGATCATAACACCTGGACAATAGAACAGCAACATAAAGCTTCTACTTCTTTCTGGTATTTCGTGTATCGTGGTATTTTCCCGGTTGAACCACCATTATCACAAGCTACATTCAAAGTCAAAATTAACAATCAATATTAAAAAATATATGTCGGAGTGCAATAGTCTGTAGAACGCTGGACCTATTTGTCTATCGGCGTAGGGCTGAGTCAATAGTGACAATTAGGCGCGCGTCTCTCGGTAGTTTTCGGATGACGGTCCGCCAGAGCGGTCGACTATTGAAACTTACGCGTTCCTAGCTATTATTGTTAATGAGTTTGTGTAAATTGTTATCGGTAAGATTAAGTGATTGGAAATTATAATCTGAGTTAATTATAATAAAGTGATTGCACGAACATTACCCACCAAAGCCCACAGTAAGTAAGTAAGTAGCAGCCCATTAACGTCCCACTGCTGGGCACAGGCCTCCTCACTCGGAAGAGAGAGGGGTTTGAGAGCATAAACCCACCACGCTGCTCACTGCGGATCGGCAGGCATAGTACACAAGAGCACTCTCTATTCCTTCACTCTCATAGTCCGATGTGACGGTAATCGGACATAACCGGAGAGAGATCGGGTGCAGGACCGACGGCTTAACGTGCTCTCCGAGGCACGGGGGTGGATTACACCGCCAACTTCCCAACTTCGGGCAAATATTGAGAAAATCTTAATAGAAAACTCAATATTGATTTTTGAATTGTCCCGACCCGGGACTCGAACCCAAGACCTCATGTCAGTAGTCAAACATGCTAACCACTAGACCAATGAGGCAGTCAGTTGATGAATATTAAACAAAAATCCCTTGTGATATTTGGAAATAGTAAACCTAACCTAACTAACTAACCTAACCTAACTCCAATTTAAATTTACACAAAATCATTGTATATTAATTTTTTATTACTATAGAAATTCTATTATTAAAATTAAAATTTATTATTTTATATTTTATGCAAAATAATTTGATGAAATCTCAAATGACGATTTGTAAGTAAAAATGCCACTTGTTTTGTTTTTCAATATGTTTTTGGAATTTAAATTTTGGAAAAGAGAATTTGTTAAATATTTTTATTATATACAATATAAAAAAATGTATTTTAAATTATGAAATGAAGAGTGGCAAGTTAAAATGCCACATATTATTTATAAATATGAAACTATCTAACCTTCAAACGAATTAGCGTAAAAAACGCTGCACATCTTCGTGACGTTAATCACGAGTGTCATCAGTAAAAATTTTACTGTCATGCGCCTAGTCTAATAGTAGTCCGCCGTCAGGCACCACAACCGATCGTCTTTGCTAGTAGGGTGGTAACTAGCGACAGCCGAAGCCTCCAAACAGTTCTGATTCAGACAAATTAAAAATTGTAATTTCCCAAAAGCCCTACTTGTACCGAATCCTTTGGGTTCGCCAATATCAATTGATCATAACACCATCAATAAAACAGCAACATAAAACTTCTACTTTTTCTGGTATTTCGTGTATCGTGGTATTTTCCCGGTTGAGCCACCATTATCACAAGCTGCATTCAAAGTCAAAGTTAACAATCATTATTAAAAAATATATGTCGGAGTGCAATAGTCCGTAGAACGCTGGGCCTATTTGTCTATCGGCGTAGGGCTGAGTCAATAGTGACAATCCGGCGCGCGTCTCTCGGTAGTTTATTTGTTTTATTTATTTAAAAAAGGGCACCAACAGGATACATATACAAGTAAATTACATATAAATCTTATAGAAAAGTGGTTTTAGAATTAGAAGGTAACCTACTTACTGGTAGCCTCATCACGCTTATATAATAAAATTACACTAAACGGGGAAAAAAAATGACGCATTACAAAGAGTAGTTTTCGGGTGACGGTCCGCCAGAGCGGTCGACTATTGAAACTGTCGCGTTCCTAGCTATTATTGTTAATGAGTTTGTGTAAATTGTTATCGGTAAGATTAAGTGATTGGAAATTATAACCTAAGTTAATTAATAAAGTGATTGCACCACCATTACCCACGAACGCCCACATTTATGGATCCCATTAATGACGATGTCGGCAGAGAACCCTACGCCCCTATGCTTCATGCTCCTTCTCTCTTATTCTCCGACATATATATTTCCTATAAATATCGATATACGTCCGCGTATATCGGGATTTATGGACGCCCCAATTGCAAGCTGCCTTCTAAAGGAATACGAACGCAAACAATAAACCCGGATTATATAAAATGAAAAGTTTTTATGAAAGTAGGTAAGTTATAATCATGTCAGGGAAAATACGTATTACAACATTCCCCTTGAAATTGTATTTACTTGTGGCTTTCTTTTTTAATAATAAAGACTTAAAGTGCGCTTAAACTTTTATATACATTCAAATTTACTTTGATTATATACAAGTGGTTGGACACCGCTTCTGAAAACTAACACTGACGATAGTACTAATGACACTTTTGATGATGGGACGCAAGAGAAACCGATGCTTATTTAAAAAAACTTTCTTTTCTTTGGCAAACTAATTTTTAATTCTTGTTTATATTTATGGACGGACATAATTTCCGAAAAATGTGCTGCATTCTTATATTGAAATTTTGGATTTTGCCATCGACAATAATCCGAAAAAAATGTGGTGTTCGCACGTGAATACGTCTCGTAACGGGGGTTCCTATTCAACCGCGTGCGATGTGTTACAGTCCTTATTTAGCGTAGTAAATTCTTTCATCCTTTAGCTATCCAGTGGTGTAATTGAATTTATGCTGGAGGTGCTGATATGCTGGAGATATGTAGCTACAACATCAAACTGTATCCCCCGATTTTGTTATCATTTATACTTTTAAATGCCCCCCTTTTTTTTCGCTGGGAAATGCTTTATGCACGCCGGATGAAGCGTAAACATCCGGGAGTGTGGGACTGGCTGGTCGTACACGGATACCCACTAAAACCCAGCGGAACCCTCTTCATCCAGGTATTGGGGTCCAGATGTTCGCTAGCGCATTCAGCTCTGGCGCCCCGGATGAATCCGACTTAAGGGTTTAGTTTAGTTGAGGGAGAGCAGGCAAACAAAATTGCGCCTTCTAGCGCCCCGCCTCCTCCGGCGAGAGGGAGTAGCGTCTGCCATAACCTCCCTTTGCCTGTTTAGTGACTCCTTCAGCAAGATGACAGCCTCGCAGAAGGACGTCACTGCTCTCCAACTTGACTCATCGCCAATCATAGCGCCCACAATGCTGGGGAGTGAGAGGTCACTCCCAATCAGCGATGTCAAGATGTGACGCTGAGGTCCCCAAGCCTGACAATTTGCTACTGTGTGGTGCGCAGTGTCTACGGCCGCCCCA
This sequence comes from Elymnias hypermnestra, assembly GCA_015832385.1. NCBI lineage: Eukaryota > Metazoa > Arthropoda > Insecta > Lepidoptera > Nymphalidae > Elymnias > Elymnias hypermnestra. The sequence goes on along the minus strand of JACTOM010000416.1, from coordinate 566,960 downwards.
CAAATACGGCAAGCAGGCGTCTCTTCGCAGCCTACAATCTGGTGCAGATACTTGCCGAAGCAACCATGTCCAGTTAACACCTGCACCAGCCTGTAGGTTAGCGTACCGTGCCCCCTGGCAAGCCAATCTTCCAAGAATGGACGCACCGCTGCAACCGTGACCACACCTGCAGATGGAGACCCGAGGTCCTCCTTCCACCTTTCAATCAGGGTCCTGTCGGATAGAATCCTGATTCTCTGGACCTCTTCAGAGTCAGGCCGTCCGCCTCTGTTCCTTGCAGCTGCCCGACAATGATAGGCAGCCGCCAGAACCTCCGCTCTGAGCTCCCAGGGGGGATCGCCCGCAAGAAGAGTCGCTGCCGTCCATGACACAGTACGGTGTCCTCGAATTGCCCGAATCGCTATCACTCGCTGCGCTCTTCGCAGGAGGATTTTTTCGCAGGGGTTAGAGCATTTACCGATAACGGGGCACCGTACAATGCCATGCTGGCAATAATTTCCGCATTTAGCTTCCGGCGGGGCGACGCCGGACCCCCCACATTAGGTAACAAGCGCCCAAGCGAAGCGGCCGCATTGATTAACCGCTGGGCAAGCCATGTAAAATGTGCCCTAAAAGCCCAACGGCCATCCAACATTAGGCCCAAATACCTCATCTGGGCCTTTACTCTAACGACCTGATTGCACACTAACACAGACGCTCCCCGTGGAGGACCCCTTCGAGGCCCATGAAAGAGCAAGGCCTCCGTTTTGGTAGAGGACACCTCCAGGCCCATTCTCTGGATCCTCTCCACCACCAAGTTTGTTCCAATTTCGGCAACTTGCGCCGCCTCTTCGAAAGTTTTACCCCGGGCGGTTACGAGAGTGTCGTCGGCGTAACAAAACACCCTCATCCCGGATAGGAGCGGACATCGCAAGAGCCAGTCGAAGCCTATGTTCCATAGCACAGGCCCCAGCACTGACCCTTGCGGCACCCCGCGAACAACGCGATGCCGAAACAAACTGCCTCTACTCTCCCATAGGACCTCTCTGTCCTGCAGATACGTCTTCAATAGTGTCTCAAGATAAAGAGGTACTCTATGATACCGTAGAGCCTCGAACAATGTCTCATGAGGGAGACTATTGAAAGCGTTCGCTATATCTAGCGAGACCGCCAGGACTACGTCCCCCGTCCCTACCGCTTCAGCTGTCAGGCTCCGTAGCGAATCCAATGCATCGATAGTTGATCGACCACTCCGGAAACCAAATTGCGAACAGGACAGCCCGGGCCCCAACTCCTCAAGATGTTGAATAAGACGAGCGGCGAGAATTTTCTCAAACACTTTGCCCATCTCATTCAGAAGAACAATAGGTCTGTACGCAGACGAGGAGTCTATTGAGCGATCTCCCTTCTGCAACAGACAAAGCCTCCCAATCTTCCAAGCTTTCGGAAACTGCCCAACGATGAGGCATTCGTCGAACAATTCCCGAAGCCAGCCTTCTAGGTATCCCATAACAAGGAACAAAACTCTGCCTGGAATACCATCTGGGCCCGGTGCGGTCTTCCTTGTTCTTAGGCGCTCACGAACTACTTCCATTTCAGTCTCCGTGATTGGCGGCGGGTTATCAGCAGTTTCTTCACTTGTGCAATGTGGAACCATAAAAGGCGGATCAAAGTTATGCAAAGCCGTCGGAAATAATTCCTTCACCACGTGTTGCAGGAAAGCCGGCGGCAGCGTTTCTGTGACAGGGGCACCCCTAGCTCGCAATTTATTCCGGGCTGCATGGTAAGGTCGGCCCCAGGGATCCCGATTTAAGGATTGGAGCATTTCCTCTCGGGCCGTGGACTTCGCCTGTCTAATAGCGACCTGAAGTCTTCTTTTAACAAGGCGATATTCCCCTCTCAGATGGGCCTCGACTTCGCTTTCCAAATCACCCCTCCTGCGATGACGTCTGCAATACCGCATATAGGATCTACGAGCTCGAATGCAAGTGACTCGTAGATCCGCCAACTCCTGTGACCACCAATATACTTGACGACGATGTGGTCGGCGCCGAGCTCTAGGCATAGCAGCATTGCAGACTTCTGTCAAAGCGTTGCATAAGTAGTCTGCCTTTTCGTCTACGCTGACACCTCTAAGACTGGGAGAAGACCAACGCTGTACAATGGTGGCCTCTATAGCAAGCTCGCGATCCAGGCGACACAATGCCCATCGTGGGAGCTGACCTATAGTTCCGGAACGGGTTACCGGACCCTGAGAACCAGAGACTAGCTCAAACCTAATGTATTGATGGTCCGAGAGAGTCACTACCCCCTCCTTAGCTCTCCAGATGCACCCCCGTCTTAATGCGATTATAAAGACGTATTCACTTCAAATTCGTATCCTGTATGTAGAGTAACTTTGCTATTAATAATCTGAGTAAAATTAAGTAATTTATGTAAGCGGACAAAATTTTATAGATCTTTATCCTACTTGTGCAACAAACTTAATGTAGTCTTTATATTAAGTCGGATAATGGTCGCGTTTGTGTAGAACATTAAAAACTTATCTACAATCTAATGTGAGTGTTGGCTTACGGTTTTTTTTTAACTTGGGGCGTGTTAGTAGTTATTTAATTTAAAGCCACTTTGCGTTTAATATGTTATGATGGCTTTGGATTCGGCGGTTAACCTCTTTCTCGAAAGCCGCCGAATCCAACTCGGTTGGGCAGCGTTCGGGAAATTCCGGAAGACGTTTTCTCAGTGCTTGAAGACGAAAGTCTTCGAACAGTGCGTGTTGCCAGTGCTTACCTACGGATCGGAAACGTGGTCGCTGACTATGGGTTTCATATGAAAGCTCAGAGTCACTCAGCGTGCGATGGAGAGGGCTATGCTCGTCGTTTCTCTACGCGATCAAATCGGAAATAGCCCTACGAATCGCGAACCTGAAGTGGAAATGGGCTGGGCACATAGTCCGACAGATGGACGTTGAGGCACCGGGCGACGCAGTGTAGGGACACCCCCCACAAGGTGGACCGACGATATAAGGAGGGTCGCAGGTAACCGCTGGAGCCAAGCGGAACAAGATCGGGCCTTGTGGGAATCATTTCGTGAGACTTTTGTCTAGCAGTGGGCGTCCATCGGTTGAAGCGACAACGATGATGGCTTTGTGGCTAGACTCTTGTTCAGAGTTCTAGACTGAAGGCATCAACTGAGTTTTTTTCATGAACTTGAAGCTACATTATGGAAGACTTGGTTACTGCTTTTAATTCAAAATACTGCCTATCTTACAAGCAGCATACGGATTTCTCAACTGAAATATTTCTCGTCTTTAAATTTGATCCAAGAATCGATCCAAATTTTAATGTGGTATACGTGGATAGAAAAAGATGTGTTAAGATTCACTGATTCAAATGCTGAGAACTAAGTTTTTATCATTGTGCTTTTCTGTGAAGCAAAACGCAAAAAGGAAAAAGCATCATGATAAATTTAAAGTAATTATTTTCTTTTACTTCTGACAGTGACTATGATGACAACTGATGGTTAATGATGATTCAATCTAAGAATAAAGCTCGCTGATCTGGTAAATGGTAATCTTTCTCTTAAGGTTTCTACACCGCATCGTACCGAAGTACAAATCTCATTGTTTTGCGGTACGTTTTTGCTGGTAGAGTGGTAACTAGCCATGGCCAAAGCCAGTCCAGACTCAGACAAATTTGCCCTACCAGGTGTCTAACGCCCCGGGTTCTGTTATCTGTAATCTGCTAACGAAGCGAGTACCCAGACCTCTGTGCCAACGAGGCCATCAGAATTAGGCATATAAACTTTTAGATGTCTATCCATTGGGCCATCACAGTTTTATTATATTCGACTGCTTCATCGCTTTTAAAGTGGAAATAATTCTATCACCTGTTGTGTTTCCTTCTATCTATCGCATGTGGCATTACAGACAGCTGCGGAGTGAGGATAAAAATGAAAATAAATTTGTATTTCTGTTTTATAAAAGTGGAGACTGTCTTATTGGTTTAGTGATTATTATTATAAGATATAAGATTCTCTCAATATTTGCCCCAAGTTGGGAAGTTGGCGCTGTGCTCTACCCGCTTGCCTTGGAGAGCACGTTAAGCCGTCGGTCCTGCGCCTGAAAGAGAGTGCACTTGTGAACTGTGCCTGCCAACCCGCAATGGAGCAGTGTGGTGGGTTTATGCTCTCAAAACCCTCTCAATGGGACGTTAATGGGCTGCTACTTACCTTGCTTACTTTTATAAAAGCAGACAATGATTTTTTTATGACTGACCTGATAAGAAGTGGTGCACCTCTAATGGTTGCTACACGGCATCGTACTGTAAAGCAAGTTCTTGCTTTGCGGCACGTCTTTGCTGGTAGGGTGATAACAAGCCATGACCGAAGCCTGTCAAAGACTAATTAGTATTACAAAAACACCAAATCATATGCACTAACAACTTTTATTCTCTCCACTATTTAAATGAACACTACTTGCACTTTACTATTTCAATTTATACAATTTAGCAATATTTCTCTTAAAACAACAGCACCATAAGCACGAGAGACACTGATGACAATTGTTCTGCTCGTTAAAGTTATCTCGTATTGCATTATATTCTGTAATATTGCACAATGTTTTAAGTATTTTTAAGGGTTGCCGTTTAAGTATTTATAGTCTAACATTTGGATCCAAGACCTTTTCTAACCGTCACAATAAAATACATTGTTTTATAATATACACTTCAATTTAATTAATGTAGGCGTGTTTTCAAAGTATATATTAAAATTGTGTCAACGTACCCCGGAACAGGCAATTGGTTGTCCGGCAATCGGTATAATTTTTATTCATTGAGCTGTGAGGGGCAATTCAGCGAGCATTGTGCTCTAATAACCGCAATCGGTCTCGCTGCTATCACATCACAATGGCTATTAGTCTGGTAGCTGGTACCGACATGTGAGAGACTTTGGAGACATCCCATCGCTTATCTTTACTATTATACAAAGACTAGTTGACCCGTTCAACGTTCTGAGTCAGGAATTTAAAATAATCACTAAATTCATAATATTCTAGGATTTCTTTCGACGATGGAAAGAGGATCTTAGGACCCCAGTAGCGGGCGTGGCCACTGTAGAGACGATCCGCCCTCACCTGGGACAATGGCTTTCCAGGACGCACGGGTCGCTCACATACAGATTGGGTGCAGGTTCTGACCGGACTCGGATGTTTCGGAAAGTTCCTGCACAGAATTGGTCGCGAAGAGTCACCGGTCTGCCATGAGTGTGGTGCTGCCATCGACTCGGCACAGCATACTTGGGCAGACTGTGCAGCCTGGGGACCTCAGCGTCATCTCTTGGTTGCGCTGATCGGCGCGATCTCGCATTGGACAGCGTTGTAGGCGCGATACTTTCTAGTAAGAGGTGCTGGGTGGGAGTGGCCCTCTTCTGTGAGACGATCATCTCTCTGAGGGAGGCCCACGAACGAAAGAGGGAGATTGCAATGGATGATCCCTCATACCGCCGGAGGAGGCGGACTACAAGGCAGCGTCTGTTGGCGTAAGTCCTTCCGTCGGATTCATCCGGGACACCAGGGATGAATGCGAAAGCTGAACCCATGGTGCTTCATTTATAGATAAAGAGGGTTCCGCTGGGTTTTAGTGGGTATTGCGAGGCCTGCTTGTTCGCCGAGTCCCACACTCCTGACACACGGTCGGGGCCAGTGCATAGAAGCATTTCCCAGTGAAAAAAAAGGATTTCACAATCGAAGGCAATAACCAAATAAAAATATTCGGTAATTCCAATAAGCTCAATAAACTTTCTTATCGATGAATCTATCACCGGTTCGGAATGTAGTGTCTACTGAGAAGATTATGTTATAATTAATAAACACACAATTATCAGTATGACACATTCATAAGACAAATCTCTTAAATGTCATAAAAAAACAGTATACGGAGTCAAGCTTAAAAGATAGATATATGCTGTCTTGGATATTTTTGCATAAAAATAAAAGCTTGCAAAAAACGAGTATGTTTTAGATCACACGACTAAATTAAAACATGACTCTCTCTTCACTAAATTATATCTCTATTAACTTTCTTGTCAATGAATCTACCACCGCTTCGGAATATAGTTATCTACTGAGAAGAATCCGGCAAGAGACTCAATAGTTATTCGTTTCTATTAATATTATAATTATTATGGCATTACCACTTGGCTTTGTATTGCAGAGCAGCCCGATTTACTAACACAATAACTGTTGGCTGACATTGATTAAAAATAAAGAACTAAACTAACATCTACAATACAAAACCTTTTATAACTTGAAATAATGAGTCATTTATGTCCCAACACCAATGAGAGTGTTTCCTGCCAAATACATTTGTTAATTATCTTATTTAATATGGAACTACCATTCCCCGTTCGTTATCAATAGTTACAATTAATATAATATAAGTGATTCTAATCATTAATGAAACATTACAACGATTCTATAGCAAATTGTCATATTTTACAAAATTTAGAAATCAAGGCAAAATTTTTTGCCCAATGACGAAACGTATTTTTAACCGACTTCAAAAAAAGGAGGAGGTTATCGATTCGTCTGTATTTTTTTTATGTTTGTTACCTCATATCTCCCAACTGGGTGGGCCGATCTTGATGATTGACCATGAGAAAACCGGATAAGTGTTAAATTTGCATAAGCATGTGCGCGACAAATGGACGAATAACTCAAGATCACGCCAACCGATTTCGAAGATTCTTTTTTTATTGGAAAGGATATACTTCAAGGGTTGTTTTGTGATAGTTTGGTTAGATTCTGATTATGGAATCCATGACAAAGTGACGGAACTCTTCAATTCTTAGGAGCAAATGAACGATACTCGGCAGAATGGGCTATCCAGATATTTGAGTTGCCTACCGTAACTTCGATATGGTCAAGTGCTAGTCGTAGTTAAATATGAAGATCAATGGATCTCCTCAACGGCTTATAGTAAGGGTGCGGCTTATGGGAGAAAATATAAGTGTCTGTAATCAAATAGCAATAAGCTTACGTTTGTTGCTGCATTGCAACACGTTTTTAGGTGTACACATATTGAGACAAATTTGTAAGTTTACTTTAGATTCACTAAAAATCAAAAATACATAGAAATTTTAACAAAAAAGAACCGCCTTCTAAACAAACTTACAAATATATTAATTTGCTCTAAAAAGTAAGAAATAATTGCGTATTTTTTTATAGTGTTCTTCGTATTTTTATATTCGGAGTCGGTGTCAGCCAAGATAGATAGAGTTCTTTTTTTGTTAAAATTTCTATTTATTTATTTAAAATTTTATTTTATTTTAATATATCACCTGCATCAAATAACAGCGATGCAGTCAAAGATGGTAACTCTATAACCTAATAAAAGTTAAATATCTCTATGTGTTAGAGTTAATAAGTAATACAGTGCCAACACATAAAAATACCAAAAAAACGTAGTTCATCACGAAATGTTATGCAGTACGAGGCAGCTTTAACATGCGGAACAATTTTGTGGTTATAGTCTTTCAAGTTGCTTCGTGGTGTATTTGTTTTAAGAGAAATAGTGCTAAATTGTATAAATTCATATAGAGAAGTAATTATTAGTATAGTGCAAGTTGTGTACATATTTAAATAGTCCAGGTAATAAAAGTTATTACTTAATGTGTCTTGGTGTTCGGATCATACTTTTCGTACTTATATTCACCAGCTAACTCTCCAAGTCAAGTTTATTGCACTCCACAGAATAAGCTACGTGAATACTGAATTTTATCCAAATCTGTGTACTCGTTATTTACAAATAAACATTCAAACTTTTTGATCTCTGCTATACATGCATTAATACATAGTTGTGTTTTTAATAATCCCTAACATGTTGGATTCAACTTCGAATAACTGAGTAACTTTTGAAATACCAAAGAAATTATTGAAAATTCAGTCAACGAGTACAGCTTTCACCATATTCTCACGAGATCAGCAACTATTTGGGTGACACTAAGTGGAATCCTTGAGATTTATATATTCCTGTGTTTATATTTATAGTGTGTTTCTAGCTAAGATGTTTCGTCATCCGCTAATGAGCTACAGGAGATGGTAAATATTATGAATGAAGCTTTGAAAGGAAAAGGAATGAAAGTGAATGTAAACAAAACAAAAGTTATGCTTCTTAAAAGAGTTGAATCTATGATGAATGGCAATATTTTGATAGATGGGGAACAAGTGGAAGAGGTGAAAGAATTTGTATACTTGGGATCTAAATTTACAAAAGATGGAACATGTGAAAGTGATATTGAAAGGAGATTAAATGCAGAGAATATGGTAAATGGTGCTCTGTACGCCTTTATGAATAGCCAGATGGTGTGTCGAAGGGCCAGACTGGCTGTGCATGGAGGAGTGTTGGTGCTAACACTTATGTATGGTAGTGTAAGTTGGGTATGGCAGAAGAATCAAATAAGTAATATAAATGCGGTAAAGATGAGAGCGTTGAGAAGTATTAGTGGATTGAAACTGAGTGACAAAGTAAGAAATAGTGTGATGAGAGAACGTTGTCGTATAAAAGAAGGTGTAGTGACTAAAATTGAGAAAGGTATGCTTAGATGGTTTGGGCATGTAGAGAGAATGAATGAAAGGAGACTGACAAAAAGGATTTATGAGTCAAGAGTGAATGCGAAAGTTGGAAGGGGAAGACCAAGGCTAACGTTCCTGGACCAAATCCAGGACATTTTAAATAACGGCCAGGTCAAGAGTACTCTAAACCGACGAATTTGTATGAAAGGTTTAATGAGAATGAAAGATGCGAAGGAGATATGCAAGGATCGTGGCAAGTGGAAGCACGTGGTTTCTGCCTACCCCTATGGGAATGAGGCGTGATGCTATGTATGTATGTATGTTTCCTTAAAGTTCGACTTCAAAAGCAAATCAAATTAAGAGCAATACAAACATATTGCTTTTATATCAGTCATAAAAGCGGGAAAGTATGGTGAAGTGCTCAATAATCAATACTTAGAAGCCTTAGTCCATTGCATTGAATATTTTATATTTTCATTACATTAAATACGCTTTCAATGCCTACGTGTAGGCAGTAATAATACACTTGAACGGCTATTACACGAACGTCAAGAACTATAATTACAGTAATAGCGAAAATATTTCTATAAACTACCTTTAACTGTAACTTTTATTATCTAACAGTGACAGAAGACAACTGCCTTTTTTGTGACTTTCTATTAAAGAAATGACACATAAAGATCAGTTTAACCTGACAATATATAATAGTCAATATTTTACTAGAGGTAACATGAAAAAAGTTAATTAATATAGAGAGAGATAATATACTTCATTGTACACCAGAAACAATATAGGAATTATACTAATATGCTTTAAAAAGTAAGAAATAATTGAGAGTTCTTCGTATTATTACATTTGGGAGTCGGCGTCAGGCAAAGTAGGTGTGTCCCGCGTGTCCACTTGGCGGCTTGGAATCTTGGCAGCTTGGCACTCGGCAGCCTTTGCAACTTTTTTTAATAATTAAGACAGACAAACGAGTTGGCGAGTCACCTGATGTTATGTTATCACCGCCGCCGACGTGCACCTACAGCACCAGGGATTCTGCCGATGTGTTACCGACCTAGACGGTGGGACCTTAATTTACCATGTGGAAGTCGTTGATGAGTGCCATTTATCCACAGTGTGTGGGTGGAATTAATTTCTAAGACGAGATGGTCGGTCGTAGAATTGTGATGGCGGTACTAACTTGAATAGTTCCTCGGAACACTCCCCATAATAAATTTTCTAGAAGACACAGAACTCTTAATTCTTTTGTAATGTAGAATCTCTAGTTTCTTGGTCAGTTGGGAGTTGCCGACAATTTGAATCCGATCAAATAGAAGGAGTTGATACTAGGGTGCTCCAGCCCAAAGGTGACAGCAGTATTCTTAATGTGGCCGAATTTGAGCTTTGTACAAGAGTAACCGATTCTTAGCTCTAAAGAATCGTTTAGCTCTGTTGAGCACTCAAAGTTTTTTGGAAGCGACTTTGGCTTTGCCTTCCAAGTGATCATGAAATTTGACTTCATTCAAAATGTCGGTATTCCTGAGCCTATGAGAATTGGACCCTATGGGCAGAACCACCTTTAATATAGATCCTTCACCCAGTCGAGAATTATGAGAAAAAATACAGGAAAATCTCCTCTTTTTTTCAGTCGGTTAGGCAGTTTTAAGGTTAGGGATGTTTTGTTACGATGGGTAACAAAACTAACCGATTACCCGTTATAAAACATACATAAATACAGATTTATATAATGATACGTAAAGTAAAAACTTTGACAACCTTTTAAAGGAAAATTACGCGAACGGAGGGATATGATATTTCCCACCCTTATAGTTTATTTATAAGGAGAAGGAGTGAATAACGATAATATTTTTTGTTAATGATGCATACAAAATACATTAAATCAGTAAAAATTACATTACACAACTTCATTCTGTGAAAAAGATTTGGAATGTGGCAGTTTTCAGTTTTACGAATGATTTTCGAAATGTAATTACAGTAGCACTAAATATCTTTATTTTTGTGACTATTCAATTGATTTTGAACTTCCTGCAGCGATAATAAAGTGCAAATTAATAGTGAGTACTTGTAATTTAGTGTGTACTTTATTGAATAGCAATAAAGGTCAAATTGACTTTATTTAATTAAAATAGTTAGAAAACGTATTTATGGGAAACGGAAAAGGGCTGTTTTAAAGTTTTCCCCTGCAATTATTGTAACTTTTCTCGCCGTAAAAACCATCCTTGGACTTCAACGGACATTAAAAACAACAATTGCCAAAATTGACCCAGGCGTTGTTGAATTATGCGCTTACCAACACATTTTGTGATTCATTTTTATATTATAAATGACTATCCACATAAATTTGAAAAAAAAATGGTAACGGGTTGATGGAATTCAAAAAATGAATAGCCTAAAACCTTCTACAATTAATTCCGCGTCGAATGGTCATGGTCTCATGCCGATCGGTCCAGTAGTTTTCAAGTTTATCGATAACAAAGAAAAAAAAAACGCGGTTATATATATATAGATATAACGAATTTGTCAATCTGACAATTATGTCAAACGTCATGAAGGTTACATTAAAAAAGTTTATATTGTCAAAAGCTCTGAGGAATTAACATTATGGAAAAAGTTACTATGCTGGTTAAGTTTACTTACAATTTCAAATGTTCAACATAGTTTTGTTAATTTTTTGTGGTTAATACGAAAGTTCTCCTGACTATAACAAAACAGAACAACAAAAGAAATGTCGAAAAAATCACGAAAAATGGACTCTTTTTTTTTTAATAGATTGCTGCAAAAACAGTTTTGGGTATAGTCTATGACACTAGACTATCACTAGTTATAATAAATAATAGTCAAAGATTTAGCATTGTTCCATAGTTCAGTCAAGTAATACTTATTATTAACCTGTTAATTGTGGTTCTTAAATAAAGTAACGAAAAATATGAATTGTCTTACAAACAGACACCCTAATTTTATTTACACGTGAAGAAAATTATTAATGAAGAATATTCTTTACAGGTTGCGCGTTTCCGGCGAGATGGCAAGGTCGCTGGTTCCAGTCGGGAGTGATCCAGCCCATCATGATAGACGGTGCCATCCTCTCCAATAAAGGCCGGTGTCTCTCCTCAGAAGGCGACAAGTTTCTCATTGTTGACGAGTAAGTTTATATTGCATACTTCCCTCCATCATAATCAGTTCATCCAATAGACGACCTGGAGGATCTCATTATCCCTTTTGGAGTAGGAAGTCTTCGTGACGAAACTATATATCCTGGATGAAATTTTAGGGCGTATGTAACTCTGTTTTAAAATGCTGTTAGAAATTTAAGATTTATTAATGGAATGTCGTGTTTGTTAAACTATTTATAACTCAAGAACGGCTGAACAGATTTGGTTGAAAATTCGTTGAAAGATAGCTAAGAACCAGGAAAAAGACATTGTATACTTTTTGTTATTTTTGACCACCGTACAATTTATGACTAAAGGTTGACTCTGTAGTGTTCATGTTTCGAAAGAGGAAATGGGAAAATATAATTAATTCAAATAATAAGACGCATCTAAATTGCTATCCATGGGGTGTGTTCTAAAAATGCTGACAACATTACCTCTTTGGATAGCTAAGCTGATCCTTTGTCCAAGGTAAGCGCCAGCTCTAGAGTCATTTATGGAATCCAGTAACCTTTAACAGAGATGATTAAAAAATAACTGCGGTCCCATAATTTCCATGCCAAATAACAGAAATATATGTCAGAGTGCAAGAGTCTGTGGATCGCTGGTCCGTGTGTAATAGTCTGTGGAACGCTGGCGCCATCTTTGTATCGGCGTGGGGGAGAGTCAATAAGTGGCAGTCCGGCCCGTCTCTCGGCAGTCTTCGAGTGGCGGTCGGCCGAAGAGGTCGACTATTGAAACTGTCGCGTTCCTAGCTATTATTCTTAATAAGTTTGTGTAAATTGATATCGGGAACAAGTGATTGAACATTATAACTCAAGTTAATTAATAAAATGTTTGATTGCACCAACATAACCCATGAACGCCCACAGAATAAGAAATTAAATAATGGATCCAATTAATAACGATGTCGGCGGAGAACCCTACGCCCCTGTGCTTTATGCTGCTCCGTTTTCTCTATTAGTCTCCGACATATATATATAATAACGTTGTGGCATATAAGAAGACGTTGTGACTAAAATTGAGAAAGGTATGCTTAGATGGTTTGGGCATGTAGAGAGAATGAATTATAGGAGACTGACAAAAAGGGTTTATGAGTCACGAGTGAATGCGAAAGTTGGAAGTGGAAGAACAAGGCGAACGTTCCTGGACGGATATTTTAAAAAAGGGCCAAGTTAAGAGTGCTTTAAACCGACGAACTTGTATGAAAGGTTTAATGAGAATGTTATCTTAATAAAAATAAAATCCATAATCTGCTCATTTACTGCCTCTAAGACTGAACTTAGTTCGCCAAGTCAGCTATTATGAAATATAACTTAAAATCTAAAATTTTAAAGGTCTTTTCACGCTTTGTTTTGAGAAGTGTCTATAACAAAGCCAGTCTGATATTATTCTTTAAAGTGATCGTGTTATTTAAATAGATTTTTTCAAGTTTCATATACAAATTTCAGTAGCCTTCGCAAACTCAGATTCTAAGCGGTTCTTTAATATTATCATTGGTAATAATGTGTACAGAACCAATACTATATTTGACGATTCAAGAGCGAATTCTTTGAACGTCTTGAGTATAAGTAAGTAGCAGCCCATTGACGTCCCACTGCTGGGCACAGGCCTCCTCACTCCGAAGAGAGAGGGTTTTTAGAGCATAGACCCACCACGCTGCTCCACTGCGGATTGGCAGGCATAGTACACAAGTGCACTCTCTATTCCTTCACTCTCATAGTCCGATGTGACGGTAATCCGACACAACCGGAGAGAGATCGGGCGCAGGACCGACGGCTTAACGTGCTCTCCGAGGCACGGGGGTGGATTACACCGCCAACTTCCCAACTTCAGGCAAATATTGAGAAAATCTTAATAGAAAACTCAACATTGATTTTTGAATTGGCCCGACCCGGGACTTGAACCCAGGACCTCATGTCTGTAGTCGAACACGCTAACCACTAGACCAATGAGGCAGTCTTGAGTATATAATCATCAAATATATTAAAATATTTGACCATGATTAATGCCCCAGATTAATCGTCCACATTTTGGAATGTTACTCATTAAAACGTTGTCCTACATAATGATCATCAAAAGAAAATGTTATAACAAAAGCGTTTTCATTCGCTCACCTCATTTCAGACTCGATTCGAGTCTCCGTGATATTCGTGGGAGAGAATAGGGCAATAATTTTAATCTCAGAATTATGCGATCCGAGATTGTCACTATCGAGCTGTTGAACGCTCCTCGGAGTGTCTTTCGATAAAATCTTGAACGAGCACATTTATCACTTCTGTCATTTAATATTAGACTAGAATCTAAGTCAGCTGATAACAGTTTTCAAGGTAATATAATATTACACTGAAACCTGGATAAGTGGAATCTGACGGGACCTATATTTTTTTGAAGTGAAACTTTTTCTTTACGCGTTACGAAAGGTACGTGTTTGTCTTTATGGTGTATCTGTTAGATCGTTAGGTAAGGTTAGGTCTAGGTTAGAAGAGTAATGAAAACAACTCATGCTTTACAAAGTGTTGTACAAATTAAATATATGGAAAGTAACGACATCTAATTAGGGGAGCCATTGATAGTAGTTCTTTAAAGCCAGATAGATGGAGCTAATATAAAATGCATTATTCATTGGCAGATCTGCTTAGGGATGGCCGATATTAAAAACTATTATAGGTACATATAGGTATATCGGCAGCAAAACATCGATGTTTTCGGTAAGAAATTAAGTTGTTTACTCTATTTATCAAATCTGTTTGGCGTTTGTTACTTATACTCCTAATAGCTCTGACACATAGTAAGTAAGTAGAGGCCCAATAACGTCCCACTGCTGGGCACAGGCCTCCTCACTCATGTGTGAGAGGGTTTTTAGAGCAACGATCCACCACACGGCTCCACTGCGGATTGGCAGGCGTAGTAAACAAATCCGACACGACCGGAGAGAGATCAGGCGCAGGACCGACGGCTCCGAGGCACGGGGTTGGATGACACCGCCAACTTCCCAACTTCGGGCAAATATTGAAAACATCTTAATAGAAATCTCAATATATATTTCGAATTGGCCAGACCCGGGACTCGAACCCAGGACCTCATGTCTATAGTCGAACATGCTCAGCACTAGACCAATGAGGCAATCTGACACTTAAATGAGGCCTAAATATAACCCTTTGAAATAATTATTGGGATTAATGAGGGCTATCCAAAATCAAGTAATACTTGCGTCATCCGCTAATGAGCTACTGATGCTAAATATTATGAATGAAGCTTTGAAAGGGAAAGGAATGAAAGTGAATGTAAACAAAACGAAAGTTATGGTTTTTGAAGGAGATGAATCTATGATGAATGGCAATATTTTGATAGATGGGGAACAAGTGGAAGAGGTGAAAGAATTTGTATACTTGGGATCTAAATTTACAAAAGATGGAACATGTGAAAGTGATATTGAAAGGAGAGTGAATGCAGGGAATATGGTAAATGGTGCTCTGCACGCCTTTATGAATAGCCAGATGGTGTCTCAAAGGGCTAGACTGGCAGTGCATGCTGGAGTGTTGGTGCCAACACTTATGTATGGTAGTGAAAGTTGGGTATGGCAGAAGAATCACAAAAGTAAAATAAATGCGGTAGAGATGAGAGCGTTGAGAAGCATGAGTGGATTAAAACTGAGTGACAGAGTAAGAAATAGTGTGATAAGAGAACGTTGTGGTATAAAAGAAGACGTAGTGGACATGTAGAGAGAATGCATGAAAGGAGGCGGACAAAAAGGATTTATGAGTCAAGAGTAAATGCGAAAGTTGGAAGGGGAAGACCAAGGTGAACGTTCCTGGACCAAATCCAGGACATTTTAAATAAGGGCCAGGTCAAGAGTACTCTAAAGCGACGAACTTGTATTAAAGGTTTAATGAGAATGAAAGTAGCGAAGGAGATATCCAAGGATCGTGGCAAGTGGATGTTGTCTCTGCCTACCCCTATGGGAATGAGGCGTGATGCTATGTATGTATGTATGTATCCAAAATCGTTTAAAATATTACAGCGCCATCTTTATTGCGGATGCGGAACTAATGGAAAATAAAAATTAAGAGTTGCACAGAACCAGTCCATAGGTCTTATCTATGAATACTAGCATTTGTTATAATTAGTACAGTATTCAACCACCATTTTTCGCTCCAGATTTGACAATCTCGCCACAGAGTAATAAAACATATCTGTTGTTTCACAGACTACCTATTTCTTCGTAAGTCATGACATAAAATTATAATTATAAATGAAATACAATATTAGCCAAAGAGGTTTCACTTCTTCCACGTGTAAACTGATGTAAGTTTATTATATATTTATTTAACCAATTACACAAATAGGCAGGTTAACATGACAGTAGTTTTATTTATAGAGGATCCTATTTTGAGAGGTTGAAATATTCATCGTTTAAACCTTTAATAGTACAGACAAAGACAGTAAGTATCCCAAGATTATAATTGAGAAATTGTCTCGAGTTATTAAGCCACATAATCACCAATTGTAGAGATGGATATGGAAAATATCTCAGTACCAATGACAGGAGTTTTCACATATCTAGGGCACACTTCTCCAGTTTTCACTATACATTTAGTTGTTTCTTTTAGGCAAGATATTAAACGTACCTTATCTTCTTTAAATCAGAAAATATCATCTAAGGTTTTCGCGTTTTTCATCCTTGAAAACAATGTATATTGCGTATATTCTTAAATATTTAAATATTTACTAAAAAACGGTATAGTCAAACAGTCGCTTCGCCTATGTATCGACATAGATCTAGTCTTAAAAGATTCGTATTTAATAATAGGCATTGATTAGGAAATCTACTTTTTATCTATTCGATTAGAATTAGTAAGCATTTTAGAGTTTAAATGATTTCTCTTACTAAAACTCCAAGGCCTGTAGACAAGATGACGTTCTAAGTACGCTAACGCCAGTAGAACGCTTAAAAATATGAAATCGAATCGAAATGACGTTTCATATCGATATGTCACGTGATCACATAAAAAAATACTGTTCTAGTCGCTTAACGTAGCGTTATTAAGAATGGGATAACTAACTAACATATCGTTATTTGCTACTCGACTGATATTGATAAATAACAACTAACGAAAATAACTTAAACCTATAAGTAGGCTATTACGTTATTGTCAATAAATAAGCAGTGTATATTAGAATGTAGGAATGAGTATATTAGAGGAAGCATGAAAGTAGCACCCGTGACCGAGAAGTTAAGGACTTGGAGGCTATCCTGGTATGGACATGTCATGAGACCATGCAATGCATGAAAGCCATGTATGCAAGAGGGCCCTAAATATGATGGTAAGTGGCAGGGCCAGGAGAGGGCGACCAAGAAAGTGTGGATGAACTGCGTGAAAGAAAATATGTGTGCAAGGGATTTGAATGTAGAAATGACAGCTGATAAAGTAAAGTAGCGAAAGGAAACATGTTTTGCCGACCCTACATAGTGGGATAATGGCAAGGAAATGATGATAAGTAAAGAAGCAATGTGTTAGTATAGACAGTAGTAGATCTTTCGCAATTTACTTTGTTCCCTTTCTAGGATATTTATACAATATTTTTGTCATTGTTTGGCTTTGGGTTAGGACCCAGGAGCTTAGATCTACGAGTCCTATTAATACTATTTATAACCAGAAAATTCAATTAATTAAAAATTCTTTAATATGTTTAGAAACTAAAAAAAAGTGTGGTAATCGAAGGAATATTAAAAAATTTAACGTTTCTGTTACAAATAACTTGATAAAATAACAGTTATCGGATCTTTAATAACGTCAATGTTACAGTTATTGAAAAATAAGCTATAACTCCCATGAGCGTTATCGTATTTAGAATGACATTTTGACTAGGGAACAGTGGTTTTTAAGGAAAGCATTGTGGTTTGTCAATTGGAGGTTAACTAATTTAATACATACATCTTTTTTCTTTGAACGTAGACTGTTTTAGGAATGCTTTTCTGTAAAATAATATTTAAATTCTATAGCGTGTTAAGAAAAGGTTTGCGAAGCGAAAGCAACGGACTTCCAGAACATGGCGGCTTTACGAATACACATTTAATATAATGAGGCTAATTAAGACTCTTTTCTTTTGCAGAAAAGGCTGTTATCGTTGCGTTGTGATGCATGAAAAACATATAAACGTTTTGCAGTATAAGGAAAGTGAGTATTATATTAAATACTAACGACCAACCCTAACTTACGGCACACGTAGGCATTTTATCTCTACGTGCTTTTTCTGTAAAAGGATCGTATCCGCTTCATACATCAAAAGTTTGGATAAGAAGAAACTTAAATATTTCTTTACATAAAACATTGACAATTTCTGTCTGATTACGTTCGGCTAATATAGAAATAGTGGGCGACACAGCGAAGGTGATCACATCATTGATAACAACGAATACTGCATCCATTTGTTTAACTTTCTAATTATCGTATTGTAAAATTTTCCCTCAACAATAGTTTGCCATCACAGACTTTTTCGTAGATCTATAAAAGCAAAATGTCTAAGCACTATTTTATTATATCTCAAAGGAATTAGGCAATATTTTTGATGAAAGATACAAAAGCATGACTTTCTGTAACACTTCAAAAATTATGGTTACATTACAACCAATTTAGACAAAATCTTGACAACCTATTTTTTCCCTACCACTCAAGCCTGTAGCTTCCCTGTCTCCCACACGGTAGACAAGATCCCCCTCTCTCACTCTAACCCAGCGCTAACGGCGCTAGCCATATGGCGGACAGAAGCTTCCCCCTCTCTCTACTCAGTATTTAGTGTGCAATAGACATATACCGTTTGACAGTGAGCATTAAACCTAAAACTTAATCAACAATACTACACTTACATTATGATAGTAATATATTTATTTATTGTAATGTACCCAATTTTAATGGAGACCTAAAAAAAATATGTAAAACATATATACATATAACATATTATACAATATATACCTATTTTTATGGGGATAGAAATTGGTAATAATTTAACTTATATATTCGAATAGTTGTGATGCTTTAATTTGAAAGAAGTCCTACTAAACACATTTATTCTGAGATCTTCAGTATCTTCAAGATTGTTATCAAACATTTTCAAGTGTTAAAAATTGTTACATTATATTAGAAATTGTTAGATGTTTTGAGTGCTCCTACACCGATAGAAATGTTTAGAAACATATATAACACTTGAAAACATGGCATTGACTCGCAGTTTTTGGATTTTTTACAAATTGTTTACTAACAATTTTGTTTAGAAACGTTTACTATTGTGTCCTTACTGTGTTACTTACCTTACCTTTATATATCTTTTTTTGCCTCATTGGTTTAGTGCTACCCCCGTGCCTCGGAGAGCACGTTAAGCCGTTGGTCCTGCGCCTGATCTCTCGCCGGTCGTGTCGGGTTCCCGTCACATCGGACTATGAGAGTGAAGGAATAGTGAGAGAGAGTGCACTTATGTACTATCCGCAGTCGAGCAGTGTGGTGGGTCTATTCTCTAAAACCCTTTCTCCTAGGACGTTCATGGCTTACTACTTATATTTTTTAAGATTGTGAATTAATGTTTGTTAGTAAACGTTTGCTAATGTTTGTAAACAGCAATGTGGCAGCACCATTACATGCGTTTCTCTTAGATAGCTTGAAGTGCCCTCTTTTAATGGTATATCTTGAAATTACTAAAGATCTCAGGAGAAATGTTTAGTAGGACTTCTTTCAAACTTGGATTAAAGCATCACTACTATTCATAGAATTTAAGTATTACCCTAAACTTTTCTTAAGTGACATAAGTCCCGAGAGGTACACGTTTAGTTTTTTCTTTATATAGCATAGATTTGATTGAATTTGCAGCCTTCTGTCACCGACGAGATGCACTTCCGCACTTGTGCTCCATGATCACCGGAGACGCGCTATTATACTCCATGTTCAGGGAGAACGCGGAGCCCGTCGACTGCCCACTCAAGGGACCGTTCTCATTCACTTACAACAGGTGAATGCACTTTATATATTTCTAATTAAACAAACAACGCGTTGTTCTGGTGATCTGTTTTTCTTTTATTTATTATTTAGTCAGAAAAGCTTTTGTAACTATGTGTGAGAATATAAACGTTACACAGTCAGCTGATGGGAGCCGTAGGCGCTGTTGGATTTGGCTGCTCTGCCAAGCACCTTCCACTTTACTCCAATTCCGGCTATAATATGATAGACGAAAATTCCCTTTACAAAAACTTTCACAGTGATTTTTTACGGGACGTAAGTCAATACAATAGCTTCATAAAAAAAACCAGCAATGTAACTCAAAATTAAAACAGCTGGCGTCTTAGCGCGGGTCTACGACCTTCAGATCGTTGTTGACCCATGATGAGACGTCAGACGTTTTTAATTTTGTGTTTCATTGCTGGTTTTAGTAATATGTTTTTTTTTTTTATGAAACTGTCGTTTCATTCAACTTTACTAACATGTTGGAGCATAATCAAGATCGATTTTTTGTCCATCACATCATCAAAGTTGTCGATATTACTATTGTCTGTCTATCGCCTTGTATACAATTGAAACAGCGGAAAGGCGTGGGGTTAAAGGCATCTTCGCGTGCCCAACTTATTTGTGATAACTCCTAAGATATTATGTCAAATAATACAGTGTAAAAGGTAATTAATCATATTATTAATTTTTTATTATCTTCATATGTCATATTGTCAACTTTTTATATCTTATTCTTCTTTTTATTATTATCTATGTGTAATCTGAAGTGGCCTTATTTTGTATAATATCTCTAACTGTACTTATATTTGTATTAGTAGCTGTTGATTACAATAAAATAAAAAATAAAATAAAATAAAATTATAACGTGTACAAAACCTTATGTAAGTAACGCATATTGATCATCTTAATTTCCTGTACGTCATCATTTCTTTAAAAGATATAGTCTAGGATAAAAACACTACGCCACGTCACCACGTCGCCTTCCCACACGGTTTTCGCTGGCGCAGTGGTGCGAGTATTCGCTTTGCTAGCGGAGGTCCCGGGTTCGATCTCCGGTAGGACGAATTTAAGAAATTGTATATTCTAATTTGTCTGAGTCTGGACTGGTCGAAGGCTTCGGCCGTGGCTACCACCCTACCAGCAAAAACGTACCGCCAAACAAAGAGATTTGTCTTCCGGTACGATGCTGTGTAGAAACCGTAAGGGGTATATCGCCTCTTAACAGATTAGCGCGCTTCCATCTTAGACTGTATCATCACTTACCATCAGGTGAGATCACAGTCAAGCGCTAA
>JACTOM010000416.1:520629-545270 GCA_015832385.1 Elymnias hypermnestra | reverse complement strand
GTCGTCGTCGTCGTCGTCGCTTCAACCGATGGACGTCCACTGCTGGACATAGGTCTCACGTAATGACGTCCACAAGGCCCGATCTTGCGCCGCCTGGCTCCAGCGGCTACCGGCGACCCTCTTTATGACATCGGTCTACGTTGTGGGGGGTCTCCCTACACTGCGCCGTCCGGTGCGGGGTCGCCACTCCAGCACCTTAGGCCCCCAACGTCCATCGGTCCTTCGGACTATGTGCCCCGCCCATTGCCACTTCAGGTTCGCGATTCGCAGGACTATGTCAGTGACTCTGGTTCTACTACGGATCTCTTCATTTCTAATTCGATAACGTAGAGAAACTCCGAGCATAGCCCTCTCCATCGCACGCTGAGTGACTCTGAGCTTCCGCATGAGGCCCTTAGTCAGGCCCTGACTGCTTGACTGACTAGAAGTAGTTATAGTGGCATAACTTCAATAGTTAGATATACGGTACCGTAGTCTTTTTTGTAGATATTAAATCGTTCTATGATATTGTAGAACATTTTTTATTCTATCATCAATAGTTTCCGCAGCGCACGCGATGACAGATTTTTAGTGACCAATTTCTTCACACCTTGGGTTATATTAATGCATTTTTTTCAGGGATCCCTATTTTTTTGAGAAAGAAATATAGCCTTATAGTAATTAGTTTGCCAAAGAAGTCTCACTTCTGACAATTTGTAAACTGTATATATAAAAACCGAGAAATTGTTTCGCAGCCATTTAATACAGTGTTTACGAGACACTCGGAATGTCTTCGCCTATTGTTTTACGTTCTAAAATAACTCGCAGCGGGACGTTGCCTATTTTAGTTCGTGTCATTTGTGCTGTTTGATTGTATTGCTTTTTGACCGACTTCAAAAAAAGGAGGAGGTTATCAATTCGTCTGTATTTTTTTTTCATGTTTGTTACCTCATATCTCACGACTGGGTGGACCGATCTTGATGATTTTTTTTTAAATGATGATGGCGTCCATGAGAAAACCGGATAAGTCTTAAATTTGCGTAAGCATGTGCGCGACAAATGGACGAATAACTCAAGATCACGCCAACCGATTTCGATGATTCTTTTTTTATTAGAAAGGATATATTTTAAGGGTTGTTTTGTGATAGTTTGGTAAGGTTCTCATGATGGAATCCATGATAAAGTGACGGAACTCTTCAATTCTTAGCAAGCTTAGGAGCAAATCAACGATACTCGGCAGAATCTTCTATAAACTTCAGTATGGTCAAGTGCTAGTCGTAGTTACATATGAAGATCAATGGAACTCCTCAACGGCTTACAGTAAGGGTGTGATTTTTGGCAATATCTATAACTGTCTGTAATCAAATGGCAATGACCTTACGTTTGTTGTTGCCATATTTGAATTATGTTTGAAACGGTGGTATAAGCGTTTCGGTTTCGATCCCGGGTGTGGCGATAATAATGTAAATTTAACTTTGTAAAGTTGTTTCATTTAAACGTTGTTATCTCATATTTGCAACACGTTTTTAGGTGTACACATATTGAGACAAATTTGTTAGTTTACTTCAGATTCACTAAAAATAAAAAAAATAGAAATTTTAAAATAAAGAACTCAAATCAAAATTGCAAATAAATTAAAGTGCTCTAAAAAGTAAAAAATAATTGCGTATTCTTTTATAGTGTTCTTCGTATTGTTATATTTGGAGTCGGTGTCAGCCTTTAAAGGAATTAGCATAAAAAACGCTGTACGTCTTCGTGACGCTAATCACGAGTTTCATTCGTAAAAAATTTACCCTCACGCGTCTAAAGAAGTGTCACTTCAAAAAAAACTGACTAAAATGACCGATTACTTTAAAAACTAATATACTGTAGGTACTTTACTTTCGTTCCTAATAAACTATTTCATTACGTTATATTTAAAAACAATTTCTTAAGCATAACCTATACCCATACATATGACAATTTTTGAGCATTTATAAAAATTTTAAGCCAATTGTTTGACATGTAAGACAAACAAAATAGTTTCATTACAAATAGCTAGTTCTCCTTTCTCAATATCTAGACTATCTGTGTACCAAATTTCATTTAAATCGTTCCTGTAGTTTTGTCGTGAAACCTTGATAGATAGACAGACATAGTTACTTTGGCATTTATGATATAAGTAAGGATTAAACTTCGAAAGTCATATATATTCAAGCTTCTAGCTTTAAAATTGACGATACTTCCATCATTATAAAACTTTTTTCGCTTTAAAAAGTAGCCTATATCCCTTCACAGGCTCTGGACTATCTTTGTACTAAATTTTATTTAAATCGGTTCAGTAGTTTTGGCGTGAAAGCGCTACAGACACTTTATTTCTCATTTATAATAATAGTAAGGATAACTATGGTAAGGGTTGAAGATCAATAGGACCAAAACAGAACATCTGTTCTGTGATTTCGGGGATCCTTCCAGTTTTTCTTCGATTGTCTTAGATGGTGTTTCCCTTCGAGTCTGCTCCGATTTCCGTTACCTTCCAAAACGACGGTGGCATTGACCGAGATGTTACTAGCAGGATAAATGCAGGTTGGATGAAGTGGAGGCAGGTCTCGGGAACAATTTGCGATGCCAGAATGCCCCTTAAACTAAAGGGGAAGATTTATAAGACGATCGTAAGACCTGTCATCCTGTATGGATCAGAGTGCTGGGCCACCAAAGGGGAGAATGAAAGGAAATTGCATGCAGCGGAGATGCGAATGTTGAGATGGATGTGTGGAGTGACAAAATTGGATAAGATTAAGAATGAGTATATTAGAGGAAGTGTGAAAGTAGCACCAGTGAACGAGAAGTTAAGGAGTGGAAGGTTAGCCTGGTATGGACATGTAATGAGAAGGGAGGATAGCCATGTATGTAAGAGGGTTCTAAATATGATGGTAAGCGGCAGGGCCGGGAGAGGGCGACCAAAAAAAGTGTGGATGAATTGTGTGAAAGAGGATATGTGTATTAAGGGTGTGAATGTAGAAATGACAGCGGATAGAGTGAAGTGGCGAAAGGAAATATGCTGTGCCGACCCCACCTAGTGGGATAAGGGCAAGAAAACAACAGTAAGGATAACTATGGGACATGTACGATTCAATGTCGTTATAACCGATTTCGACTGTTCTGACTGTTCTTTGAATTAGATATGACTCATAAAATGGCAGTAACTTTATAAAGAGTTATTTATATAACAGTTATTGGTTTCTAGTGGGATTCCAACTGAATCCAGTTTGTGCACTTTGTGCTTGTTAGCAAACTGTCGTCAACTTGAGGAATATTCGAGATTGTTGATTGGCGACAGATCTGTTTAAACTTTACAGCGATTGCTTAATTAGTAGCTTTGAGTATTACGTTATATAAAGTGCATTTACTAGCTAAAACTTTTGTATAAAAATATTGACACTTTTAAGAAAAAGTGATTGATAACGAAGAAGAAGTATAAATTGAAGTGGCTTCTGCTGTCTTTTGCTTTAGTACTTTTAAACTATTCAACGGATGTTAATGCAGTTTATATATAGCCATATAAGAGGACAGTTTATGTGTATAAAACATATATATCATCTACACTAATATTATAAAGGGGAAAGATTTGTATTTTTGTATGTAAAGAATAAACTCAAAAACTACTGGACCGATTTTAATAATTCTTTTTTCATTAGAAAACTACAGTATCACTGAGTAACATAGGCTATGTTTAATACTAGATTAGTATAGAAATCTTTACAAATTCCCATTAAAAGCAACCGGAGGTGTAAAAAAATTTGCCATAAAATGTCTTTCATCGCATACGCTGTGAAGAGTATTAATGATAGGACAAATAAATGTTCGACACTATTATAGAATATATCAATATCTACAAAAAACTTCGCGAGACCATATGTCTAACTATTGTAGTTACGTCACTATAACTACTGTTTTATATTTAAAATTTAATATTCAAGACTGTCTTAATACCTGATGATTACTTTTTGAATTATTGAAATCGGATATTCCATTCAGAAGATATCATGAAATTAAAATAAAAACATATGCCGGCGGTGGCCGCCCCGCAGCGCATCGAGTAACTAACTCGACGAGAGAGGGGCAGTGCTGGAGAAGGGGGTACAAAATTATGAACTAGGTTACCTTACGCAGTGGACGCAAGCTACATTGAATATTTCAAGCTTTTTTAACACATTTTTATGCTTCACTTAAAAAGTTCTTTTCAAAGGAATCACGCTTTTTCACAATATTTGTCAATTCATGGTCGTTTTAATTATCATGCTTATAACTTAAATATCTGTAGCTATTTATGTCTACCCGTGCGAAGCCGGGTCGGGCCGCTAGTAATAAATAAAGGTGGAAATATTCAAAGATTTGTGATGTGATGCAACATGTATATTCTTGAGGACATATAATCGCAAACCATTGCAAAACCTTACGAGATAGATCAAATTGAAATACAGAATTGTATATCTTTAAAAGATCTACAAAAAGCCTTTCGTGATATATTTTTATCTCTAAAACATAATCCATAGTAATCATTTTTATCTTTTATATAATAAAATAACATATGTATCATTTACCAGACCATTTTATAGAATACAACGTTATAACTTATCCAATTAAGTACATTATATAGGTTGTATATTTATATAAATCAAAACTGCTCTTGACAGCATTTCATTAAAATAGACATCTTAGAAGACATCAGACATTTAAGAAGCGGGACCAAAAATGTCGCCTTATTTCAACGCCTACATTGGGTGTTGTATTGTGATATAAATATACAATTGTTATAAGTTCTAGCAAGTTTCATAATATTTGTATTTGTTTCTAACAACTACAAACTTACAGAAGACGTATTACAGATATCACTCAGTAAGTAAGTAAGTAAGTAAGTAGCAGCCCATTAACGTCCCACTGCTGGGCACAGGCCTCCTCACTCCGAGGAGCGAGGGTTTTTAGAGCATAGACCCACCACGCTGCTCCACTGCGGATTGGCAGGCATAGTACACAAGTGCACTCTCTATTCCTTCACTCTCATAGTCCGATGTGACGGGAATCCGACACGACCGGAGAGAGATCAGGCGCAGGACCGACGGCTTAACGTGCTCTCCGAGGCACGGGGGTGGATCACACCGCCAACTTCCCAACTTCGGGCAAATATTGAGAAAATCTTAATAGAAAACTCAATATTGGTTTTTGAATTGGCCCGACCCGGGACTCGAACCCAGGACCTCCTGTCTGTAGTCGAACATGCTAACCACTAGACCAATGAGGCAGTTTCACTATCACTCAGTATGAATCCTTAATTGAAAGAAGCATCACGCCTCATTCCCTTCGGGGTAGGCAGAGACCACATCCTTCCACTTGCCACGATCCTTGCAATTCTCCTTCGCTTCTTTCATTCTCAATAAACCTTTCATACAAGTTCATCGGTTTAGAGTACTCCGGACCTGACCCTTATTTAAAATGTCCTGGATTTGGTCCAGCAACGTTCACCTTGGTCGTCCCCTTCCAACTTTCCCGTTCGCTCTTGACTCATTAATCCCTTTAGTCAGTCTCCTTTCATTCATTCTCTCTATATGCCCAAACCATTTAAGCATACCTTTCTCAATTTTAGTCCTTACATCTTCTTTTATACCACAACGCTCTCTTATCACACTATTTCTTACTTTGTCACTTATTTTCAATCCACTCATACTTCTCAACACTCTTATCTCTAACGCATTTGATTTTTCTTCTGCCATACCCAACTTTCACTATCATACATGCTATTCATAAAGGCGTGCTGAACCCCTTTTATCATATTCCCTGCATTCACTCTTCTTTCAGTATCACTTACACATGTTGTAAAATAAATTAAGAGTTGAGACGATAGGGAGCAGTTTCTTAGTAATAATATGTATATCTTCATTTATTTTCAGTGGAGGAGCTTGAATGTCTTGCTACATGGAAGGAAGGCAGCCTCAGGTTCCTTGTGGGGAAGCTGCACCACAACCACGCCACCAGCAACGAAGACCGCTACAGATGTTTTGTCTACGAGAAGACAAATGGTATTGGTAAGACTTACTTAACTTTTCTTTTCTTTTTCTACCCCTTATTTGCAAAATTTTCTCCTGTACCTTCACAAAGATAACACTGATTTTCTTTACTCTAGTCTTATCATGTTTCAAATAAACCGTCTACTGCAATTTACAACCTTTTTATTCTGTGCCTTTATTACATGTTGTAAATTAAAATAGGCTTTCTATATCTTTAGTCTCCAAAGAAGAACCAAAATACTCTAGTTCGTTTGTATCTAAATCTAAAACAGAGTGATCATAACATCACCTGCCTACAGTAAAGCTTCATGAGGCGATTGAACGCCATACGCGGCCGTACAAGTCGGTGAAAACTAAACCAGTGTCGTACATCTGTCTCGCTCTTTCTTATAGCGCCACCGCGTGTTAGAGTGAGACGACACATATCATAAAGATACTTCAAAAAAACGTGTTAATAATAGGAACATAAATGTTGCGTATTAATTATTTGTGTTTTTGTTACAATATTTTTAAACGATTCACACTTTCGGAAATAAAATTTATAACAGAGAAAGATCTCTTATATGCTTTTATAATTTCAACAAACAAAAGCTCAAGTTATTTAACAATCAACTGACTATTCGGGAGACCACAAATTGGATCGAACCCAAGATAATCAATATAATTCTAATAAAAATAATTGCTTTAATATTTGAAAATCGATGAAACGAAAAAACGACAGTAAAAAGAGACAGACACTTACATTGATAAGATTTAATAAAGATTTAAAGATAAGATATGTCCACACCCCCCCCCCCCCCCACTCCTGTCCACCACCAAAACAAAGTGAGAGTTCGCATTAAATAATTACTAAAACCAACTCTTTCTATCTTTTTGCCGACTTGTCTCATTATCTTGAAGCCAAAGTTTTTTTTTAATAGCGTCGGGTAGCAACATGAAGGAGGGCCCAACTCCAGCTGGTGGAGTGGAATACAGGGTGGCGCAATCAGGAGACGCCACTTGCAACGGACTCTTCAGTGCGACTGAAGGTTCCAGAACGATGGCTTTGAAAAGAGGTAAGATTTTCATCTCATTTGATTATTTATACTTCAATGTAGTAATGTAGTAATAAGCTCTTAATTATATTTTTTTTTTCAAAGTAATTATAAATTATTAATATCATCACCATAATGCAATTAATAGTTGTTTTTCCTAAATGTAAATACATAAAAATGGAACGAATGAAAGATATATTAATATTTATAACATTAAAAAATAACCTAAACTTATCAAACCATTTCAATATTATTATTTGTTTTTATAATTTACAACTTATTTAAACTTATATTTCCAGTATCAGTCCGTTTCAACTGTCAATTCCCGTCGTGGATGACGTTCTCTCATACTTGGCACACCCTGGACTTCAGCAGCAACTACACCTTCTACCAGCGGAACGCCACTTTACGTATCACCAACCAAACTGGAGCTGAGATCAAAGTGCACTGCGTGTACGTGAAGGCCAGTTCGCCCAGCGGGAACTCTGTGGCCTTAGTGGCTCACTGGCAACACCACTGGTAAGAATTTCACTCATACTGTAGAAGTTTCAGAATCTAGAATTAACTGCCAAATCTGTCTATCAGGGGTGTGCGAATATCGTTCGAAACGAATAATTCGAAAATAATCGATTATTTCGAAAATATCGAACAACCGAATTAATGAAATATCTCAGGACTTTGAATTGTTTCTTTTTAAATTGGGTATCAAAATATTCAACTCACGAATATATTTTTCGTTTAAAAAATATTTAGGAGCATCTTGTACTTAGGCTAAAAGTAATGGATTATTTTCCAGTGCTGGCGAAATTGTATACTCTCTCTCTCTCTAAATTTATATTTGATCATTGTACATAAGAAACCCTGAATTGAAAATACTCGAAAGTTCACTAATAATTTAATAGTTTACGAATAATTCGGAAAAAATCGAATTATTCGATACGAGTTTCGAATTGGTTCTGAACGAATAATTTGTACGTTCGAATTATTCGCACAGCTCTACTGTCCATATATATGATAGCTGACAACCGTACAATAGTGATCGAGCAAGCGTCTTGCCGCACTGTCTCACTCTTTATTCTTTTTCTATTATTTTCTTGCATTTCTCCTTTTCTATGTACTTCCAGTATCGGTTTTCTAACTACGATATGGAGACATTCAAAAGACTGTTAAACTCTTTTCTATTAATATTCTTTTGGTGCAGGTGTCTATGGTCGGTGTTGATCACTTAACGTCATGTGGCCGCCAGCTCTTTTACCTGTTTTTTCTTCTCGGTCGTATTCTTCATGCTCGAAGGTCGTGTCTGTATTTTGATGCCTGCGTCGTTTTCTTTACCAATGCCCTATATACAATTCGGTCCTCGGCTTTTTTTATGGCGGCAACAAGCTGAAGACCTGTGATCGCTTTTACTTGGTAGGACCAGCGGCTTGGTGATCGGTCGGGTTGTCTTTTGCCCATTACACCGCGTCGACAGTTTCTTCTATGCAGCACTTTTGTTTGCATCTTATTTTCGGTCTTGTTTTTCATGCTTGAACGTCGTGTCCGTACTTTGGTGCCTGCGTCGTTTTCTACATCAATTCTTTATATCCTATTCGGTTGTCGGCTTCGTTCGTGACCCTTTGCCCTCTACCTTTCCAGTAACTATCGATTTGCCGTCCATCCAAAGACCATCTGATTTGCCATGATGTACTCCATATAACATTGTCTTTGTTATGAACAATTGCAGTGCAACGCGTTACGTATGTGTGGTGCTGTACCGCCGCGACACGTATATCGCGGAGCTGCAGCGAGGCACGCCCACCGCGCGCCCTGACGACGCCTGCTCACCGCACCACTTCAACGCTGTCACAGCGCCTTACGTCACCTTAGTTGGTAAGCTCGCCATATACTAATTGTTAAACCTCTCCAACTTTTAGAAAATTATCTACAGTCGTAGCCATAGGTCTCTCCTAATGATTTCCACTGCACCCCATCTTGCGCCTCTTGCATCCAGCAACTACCGGCGACCCGCCTAAAGTCATGAGGCTGCCATTCTAGCACATCATTAACGTCCATCGGTTCTGCGATCTGCCTCAATATCTGCTCTACTGTCTGCTGTATTACATACAGTATTGTTTGCCGCAATATCTGCAGTATTATCCGCCGTAAAATCTGCAGTATCATCTGCAGTATTATCTACAGTATTGTCTGCCGTAAAATTTGCATTATCATCTGCAGTGCTATCTACAGTATTATCTGCTGTACAATCTGCAGTACAGTATTATCATAGTTATTGTTTTAGTATAGATTGACTTCATTTTATATATATATATATATATGAAAATGTTTTCAAAAGAATACGTACTTAAAGATTGATGTGACTTTTTATTTACAGCTAGTAACCCAGAAGCAAAGGAATGCCCGTATTCTGGGAAGTACATAATCTCAAACCACAGGCACAAAAGAAACACGAGAATGAACGAGCGGGAGAGGAATAGGACTAAGAGAGACAGAGCAATGTTCGAACATAATCATAGGGTTAACCGCACTAGGCTGTTCAATTTTAGTGTTAGGAACATGACCAGCACCCCCATCCTGAGGAGTAGGAGGCACTCCGAGGAGCTCAGCTGCACAGACGGACTGTACGACAAGTTGGCTGTAGGCTGCAACTCAAACAAAAACATGGAATTCTATTCCACGTGTGATAACAAGGAAATTGTTACAGGTGAGCATAAAAACGTATGAATCCTCGTATGTTATTTTTTACGTCGTCCTTAAATTAAATTTATACCGACACTCTAATATCTCTTTCCTTTCTATGACGGCGTTATTAAGGCAAAAGCTATCTGGAAGAGATCGTTAACAAGCGATAAGACCGCCCAATTGCAAAATTGTTAGATTATGACTCAGTGTCGTGCAATTCAATACATCTATCTATCTATCCTAGACCGTTGTGGTTGACGGTCTGAACTGTGTCACTAGTTGTAAATGTATGTATCAGCGTACATCTGCCACGGTGGGTGGTACGAGAACGGGGCGTCGTTTGTCGTGGCGACGCCCGCCACGCGCGACTCCACGGCGCCGCGCCGCCACTGCTTCGTGGCTCGGGAGCCGCGGGACGGTGCTTTGGCCGTGGCGCGCTCCGCCGCCAACTGCGAACGCGGCGCCGCAGCCGAAGCGTTGCTCTTTGACGCCGCCTTCACCGGTAATAACAATGAAACTTACACCATACTTTCTACGATTTAAAGTACATTTTACAATGATGAAAATTAAAAGCCCTAATCATTTTAAAATGAACTTTATACCATAGCATGCAAGAATTAATCTTGCTTACAATCATTTGTACCATTGAAGTAAATCTTATTGGTTGGAGACCGTGATGAATGATGGAGCGTTACCAAAAGTGTGATCGGGCGAGGCAAATAGCGAAATAAGTTATAAAGATCCTATTACAAAAGGCGTATTGTAATGTTGAGGATTATTTACGCGAAAAAAATGTTTGGACTTGATTTCAGTTGCACATGAAAGCTCAACACATACTATATTTAAAAGAGTAACCGCTGAGATCCTTGTCAGCGTACTAGAATACTGACGCTTCAAAAGTGCTTTTTGGGCCTACTTGAATAAATAATGTTTTGATATTGACTTAAAGATTCGTGGAAAATTTTTATATTTTCTTACCATAAGAGTTATTAATATACTTACCCGGTATGATTACTAATAGTGCAGGCGCCAGAGAGTGTTGAGTTTGCAAAATGTGAGGACCGCAATCTGTTCATCTCAGAAAAACTCACCGATTATAGATGTTGTCAAGAGATTTTTTTAGTCGAATTTTACCAGTAAATGAACAGAAATGCTTTAGAAACGCTTTCATAATTGTTTTTTTTTTCATATAACTAAATACACTTATTATACTCAAGTCTTACTCTAACTCAACGCTCTTATCAACATTTTACTTTTGTGATTCTTCTGCCATACCCAACACTTATATACGGTAGTGAAAGTTGGGTATGGCAGAAGAATCACAAAAGTAAAATGTTGATGAGAACGTTGAGAAGTATGTATGGATTAAAACTGAGTGATAGATTATGAAATGGTGTGGTTATAAGAGAACGTTGAGGAATAAAGGAGGATGTAGTGGCTGGAATTGAGAAAGCTATGCTGAGATGGTTTGGGCTTGTAGAGAGAATGAATGAAAGGAGACTGACAAAAAGGATTTATGAGTCAAAAGTGAATGCGTAAGTTGGAAGGGGAAGACCAAGGCGTGCGTTCCTAGACCAGATGCAGAACATTTGAAATAAGGGCCAGGTAAAGAGTACTCTGAACCGACGAACTTGTATGAAAGGTTTGATGAGAGTGGAAGAGGCGAAGGAGATGTGCAAGGATCGTGGTAATTGGAAGGACGTTTTCTCTGCCTACCCCTATGGGAATGAGGCGTGATGTTATGTATGTATGTATGTATGCTAACTCTGACTACTTTTAAGCTTTTTTTCATCGTAATCTCACTATTGGTAAGACTTTAAAATAGAAACGCGTAAACTAAGAAATGTAAATTACCTCTTATAATATACCGTCAAATTGTTATTTTATTACTTGATAATGTCATGTGAAAACATTGATGATAAAATGTTGTTGTAATGAAAAATGGTATTAGGCCGATCGCGCCTCTGTATTGCATATTTATTATACTACTAAATATACTATAACTTCATGAAGAAGCGCGTTATTAATTTTTCTTTAAAAGAATAAGTTGATGAAGATTTTTTTTGTGTAGGTAAATGTCAAGACAAGCCCAACGGTGAAGCTCTCGTCAGAATACCATCGGTATACATCATCTGTATCACACCCATCATCCTGCATTTCATCATACCGAGGTGATTCCCATAGACAAGGGATATTAACAAAGGATTTATAGGAATGTTCAAACCCTACCGTTGTAATTATATTTAACGCTTAGTTTATAAAAATCACACCCATTGTTACATTATTTAATAGTATTTTTGAAATTGCTCATCACATTGTATTTAATTTAGTTTGGGTGTCAATTCTTACGAGATTCTCTAAACTAAATTTCACTAATTTTAGACTTTGTCTTGTTATGGTCAATTTTCTATGTGTGACGTCATTTAAAAGAAATCTATTAAAAAAATTCGGTAGCACAGTGAGCTCTTCTAACAAACTTTTAAGTCATGAATATCAGATTTATGAGACGACGGCTACAGTTCGTTCGCGTTAAGAATGCTGAAGATCATCAACTTGACCTTGTAATTTGAAAAGATTTGATTAATTAGGGAGTGGGGCTAGAATGATGGCTCACTGCATTCTTAACGCGAACTAACTGTAGATTTGACGGAATCTGTCGTGAGTTCTTCTTAAAACAAGCAATAATATCAATAATATGAGAAAATAACTGAATTTGAAAAGAATTTTTGTTATTAAAATTAGAAAAATTTAATTTAGAGAATTGCTTATAGAATCGACATATATTTGTTGTTTCTTTTAGGACGTATTAAGCGTGAATATACATATATGTTTTTTTTTTTTCAACGAGTTAATTGATTTTGTATTCAAATAAAATACGAAATGTCTTTTTATTTTGTAGTTATAATATTCTTCACTAGTATGAAATTAACTCCCTGTGACACTCAGACACGTATGTTATTTTTTAATATATATTCATAATATTGTATAGTGAATACCTGATATTTATTTACAAAATTAAGGTTTCAGACTTTAATCTGTGTGTATTTTGATATAACTTCAATATAATCTCCTTCCGAAATGCACAATCGATGTAAATCTATTTTCTTCAGTCATAAAAGGAGGCGGTCCTAAATTGTATAGAGTCCAGGTCAAATATATACATAAAGTCAAAGTCAAAATATCTTTATTCAAGTAGGCCTATTACAGCACTTATGAATCGTCAAATATCTTTTTTCCATATAATTTTTAAATGAATGACTTCGCGCCCAATCTGAGAAGAGCCCACAACAAACACAATCGGCAATACTTTTTTTTATGTCATCATCATTACAATATATGTTTTAAATTTATTTTATATCAAGATGTATATAGAGCAATTCATTCGTTTCCACGGATTTATATCTTCTAAATATAACATATAACATATAACTGCTACATAACGTATAGTAACGTTTATACAATGAAAATGTGCAAGGGCGGTCTTGATCATAAAACTAAGTTAAATATTTCGTTTGAACCGGATTCTCATGAGCATTGATGAACCCGCTCATCTTTGGTCATCTGTAACAGTTTTAATTGGATGAAATTTTAAAAAATCTTATAGAACTTTTTTCTCAAAAGACCATCTACAAGATTGGTCTGAGGTATTTTTTTTTCAAAATGTATAGTAAAAAAGTTGTAGAGTAAATCAGAAACGTTTTATATAAATTTTCTCAATTTTTTGCTTATAACTTCTTTAATTTTGAATTTCGGTGCAAAAAGTTATATGAACATATTGTGGGCAAAGCGATTTGCTACAAATTATGTCTTTAAGCTGCCTCATTGGTCTAGTGGTTAGCATGTTCGACTACAGACATGAGGTCCTGGGTTCGAGTCCCGGGTCGGGCCAATTCAAAAATCAATATTGAGTTTTCTATTAAGATTTTCTCAATATTTGCCCGAAGTTGGGAAGTTGGCGGTGTGATCCACCCCCGTGCCTCGGAGAGCACGTTAAGCCGTCGGTCCTGCGCCTGATCTCTCTCCGGTCGTGTCGGATTCCCGTCACATCGGACTATGAGAGTGAAGGAATAGAGAGTGCACTTGTGTACTATGCCTGCCAATCCGCACTGGAGCAGCGTGGTGGGTCTATGCTCTAAAAACCCTCGCTCTTCGGAGTGAGGAGGCCTGTGCCCAGTAGTGGGACGTTAATAGGCTGCTACTTGTACATGCATAGTTTCTGAAATATCGTGAAAAAAGTGTTTGAACCCCCTTTTTCCAAGATGGCGGCCAGAGGCAAGGACGGCAACCCCACAAATTTGGGGTTAAGCTTCTATTGACCCCCCACACATGTCAGACATAAATTCATAGGATTGAACTTGGGAGGAAATGAGGTTATAGTGTTTATTAATTTTCTATGTACAGGTTAGCTCATATAATGCCCGGCACGTGTTGCAATGTAGTAATCGATACATTGTATAAAACATTGTTTCCATAGACAAAACGTAAATGGACCGCCTCCTTTAATAATATTACCACTTTATAAGAAAGAATGCTTCATTTCAGTCCGCTTTACCTAAACAATTGTACTCCATAATGTATGTATGTCATATTATTTCGTATGATAGTGATGGTGCAAACGGTTGTGAAATAAATGTTTATCGATAGCTACAGGTGAAGGAATCATCTTGAATTCATTATTTTAAAGTGTTACAAACGACGACATCAGCTAGAGAAATTTAAATATAATATCTGTCAGAGTTAGGCGTATATTTTTTGCTTGTATATTGTTGTAAAATTGTGGAAAACACTAAAGAAATTCGGATTATTTCTTTCATCTTTATGTCTTGGTCAATGTCTTAATTGCGATGCTACAAATTGAGGAGCAATGAATAATATTCTACCTTTAAGAATTTTTATACGTGGCTATACTTTGACTCAGGCCCTATTTCACCAACATCGTCTGAATCGAACATCGACAGTCGAATAGTGATTACATTTTACTGATACTGTATTCAACAGTGAAAGAGACATAAATATTATAATTTTTTGTAAAAAAGTAAATAACTACCGATGACGTAATCATCATCTAGACTCACCTACCCCCGATGTCATCCAAAATAAGCAAATCAAAGACAAACCCCCCCCCCCCCCCCCCTTCCCCTATAGTGCTTACGTAATACTTGAACGGCATTATAGTTGGAGGACCCCTTTACTGTAAAAATAGTCCTCTTAACTCGTCAGAAAATTTCGTGCCTGGTTATCTCAATGATTAAAAAATAAGTTAAGGAATCCCTTAGCTATAGAAACTATCACCTCAACTGACCCCTTAATATACTGAGGGGACACATAAAACTTATGAAGGTAAGTGGATTCGAGAAATTATCAGAATATGTAGTGTCTAGTAATCCCTATACACTCCCTGTGACTTAAAAAATATAATAAATAATTTCTAAAGCATCACTTCGTTATAGACACAATCCCCTTAACTGGCTCCGAATTTTACTGCTAAACTCACTTTCTTTTCAATTACCTTAATCTTTAAAATCCTACAAATTTTATTTTTGAAAAGGGAGGAAAATATTATTGAATTGCTCTTAAATTTATACAAATTGGTAAAATTTAATTAAGATATAACAGTATAAGTCGATGTGAACAAAAATGGCCTATAAACTAAATTATGTAATGAAATATAATAAAACTTTAGTCGTGTAGTATTTTAACTAATCACAGTGAAGTTAAAATACCACAAAATATTCCATGCTATGAATCGAACTTGGAAACTCTGCTAATAAAATACTAGCATCATTGCTAATATATGGAAAATAAACAATTCAAAGCCGGGTTGCGGTTACGCAACTAGGGACGTAAGTGTGACATTGCCAACCGCGTGATAATTATGTTTGAAGGGCGGGTAGGAATGCCTTACTTTCCTCCCGTGATGCGCATACAATTTGTCATTAGACTGGGTCAAAAGTTCGATAGAAATGTTAAAAAATAATATTATGAAACTAAGAAGAAAGAATGCCATGTTAACTTATCTAAACGGGAGGCAATGTAGTACTTGCGGTGCTCAAAATAGGGCCAAAAGTACGAACTTTTGTTCCAGGTACGACGAAAAAGTGTACTATTAATATGGGATTTGATTACAAGATATTTAAAGTAGCTTTGGGCCATTTTTACGCTAGTGACACTTTGTTATCTTAATTAGACTTTATCAAAAAAAGTAAAAGACTTTTATAAGATTGCATATTATTATTATAAAACAATTCATAATTGCCAACGCACAGATATGTAATAATTAGAATTCTGTAAAAGTTATAGTCTTTTATTTATGTTAATTCGTATTTTGTCTTACAATAACTTGTACACAAAAAAAATAAATATAACGCACTTCACACTTATGTATATCATATAGAAATATAACAAACAAAACATAAGAAAATTAGCTTTAAAACAGCATCGAAGACTGTATATTAATCAAATTGTTAATATTATGAAAGCCTCTTTCACAATATGCTATTAAAGTGCTTAATAATCTCAAATAATCAAATATTTTTTAGCAACTACCTACAAAAGTATGCATTACTTAGATAATATATGTCTGTAGATAGCATTGGATCTATTTCTATAAGGATATGTTTCTAAAGCTTTTTATAATAATTTAAAGATATCAGTGAAGGTATTATTCAAAAATTAAGAGGATCAAAGAAGTAGATCCCATTAAAAAAAAAACAACTCATCATTTTTCCATTTGTTTTGAAGTGAAACTTCTATAGGCGCATGAGGGTAAATTTTACAGGTAAAAAGCGTTTTTAGCATCACAAAGATGTGCAGCGTTTTATATGCAAATTCGTTTGAGGGTTAGTTTTTAATATTTACAAATAACATGTGGATTTTTAATTTGCCACTCGTCATTTATAATTTGATATACTATTTTTCTCAAACTATAAAAATTCGCCATTTGAGTATGTAAATAATGTAAAAGAAAAAACATGTAATCATTTAATTACTCTTTTCTAAATTTTGAATTCAAAATTTAATTAATAATTTCAATTATTGACAAAAAAAACTCGTGGCATTTTTATTTACAATTCATCATTTGACATTTCAATATTTTTGTATTAATTTTCGACACTTTAAATATTTTAATGACAATTAAATTCCTAGCATATCTTCCTTTCCCTTCCCTCTAAGTCTCGGAAATCTAAAGTTTAAAATTTGTTTAAATAAAAACAAGACTTCAAAATTTCTTTGTCAAAGAAGTTTCACTTCTGTCGCACTTTGTACGCACGCACTTTTAACGCTGGCTCTTGAACTAAATTTAAATGTATCTCAGGAACCAGTGCCTAATATAGCTATACAAAAAAGTGAAAAACAAAAGAAAAAAGAAATTATATTTTATCATACTTTATAAACTTTTAGATCACCAGAAAGTTGTGAATGTCACACAAATGACCTACAACGTTTTTAAATCAAAGAAAAGGACAAAGTCTTATTATGCTTTTATTACAACTTCTTAAATATTTTTTTAACAAACTATCACTGATTTGAAAATAACTCAAAATCCTAAAAATGGAAGCGAATTTACTAGGACAAAATGACCTAACACAATTAACAAAGACACATTGACTTTATTATCCTCTCCGGACTGAAGTGTCAAAAAATTATCGTGTGTTCTGAAGGGGGGCACCAAAAGACCCCAGTTTATTTGTAAGGATACCCTACAAGAATGTTGATTATCGCCTATTTGGGTTTTTGGTCGTCAACAACAATACTTTTAAACGATGTGTACCTTTAACAATAAAAAATAGGAAAAGGTTTCTTTATAATGCTTTTCTGATTGTTAAAAAGTAACTTTTCTAATACTTTAGTTATTAAATTAAAACATATACATGGGGGACTTTAAATCCCCCATTTCGGGCCGGCTAGGTTAAATAAACTATTGTTGGTTTAATAATCAATAGTATATTGTGAAAGAAACGCTTATTAGTTCTCTGCTTTTAATTATATTTATATGTACGTAAACAAATGTTTTGACGTGAGAAGTATTCACGTTGATGATGTGTAATAGAAGGAATTTAGGTAATATTTCTCTCAAGATTGACTTCACTTAAGTTATTTATGACTACATCAAAACTATAGTATTTCTAATGAAACAGTGCCCTCAAAAAAATAAATTTAACAATTTTGAGTGGATAATCTTGAGATATATATTTTCTAAGAGAGAGATAGAGAGAAGTCCAACACGAAGCTTAGTGACGATGTACAAAGTTGTTGTAACATGTTATTACGTAGTTAGAATAATTTAGCGCTATATTTTCATTAATTAAGCTATGTTTAACACGTATTTGAATTTTTTCCTAAATTCTGGAAATATGAGCTCTATGTATAAAAAGTTATATGGTATAGGCTAACTAACAGAACATAATCATCACTATCTGATTCATGACTGCTTCTGAGGTCATACGGGTTTTCGGGTCATAAGGTCCCATTTGATCTTTTCTATTATATATATGTATATTATAACAAGAGAGCGGGAGGAAGCATAGGGGCGTAAGGCTCTCCGCCGATATCGTCATTACGTCCATACTGTGGGCGTTAATGGGTAATGTTAGTGCAATCAAACACTTTATTAATTAACTCAGAATATAATGTTCAGTCACTTAATATTCCCGAAATCAATTTACAAACTCATTAATTTTAATAGCTAGGAACGCGACAGTTTCAAAAGTCGACTGCACCAGCGGGTCGTCACCCGAGAACTACCGAGAGACACGCGCCGGACTGCTACTTATTGACTGCCCCACGCCGGTAGGCAGATGGCGCCAGCGTTCCACAGACTATTGCACTCCGACATATATAATATGTTCGAATGAGATACCACCATATCTATAAATATTCTGACCAGAGACTAATTAGTATTTTATGTATTTAATATAAATTATGCAATACCTTGTAGCCAAGCTGAGATACCTATTTTACGGCTAAAATTAATGTATG
This sequence comes from Elymnias hypermnestra, assembly GCA_015832385.1. Classification (NCBI taxonomy): domain Eukaryota; kingdom Metazoa; phylum Arthropoda; class Insecta; order Lepidoptera; family Nymphalidae; genus Elymnias; species Elymnias hypermnestra. The sequence goes on along the minus strand of JACTOM010000416.1, from coordinate 526,555 downwards.
ATAATGGCCACTGTTTATCTTGAGATTGGTCACTAATTAGTTTATGATATTAGTCAACTATTTCTTTACTCAAATGGCCACCAAGTAATACACAAGATTTGTCACTGAATCGCCGATTAGTATTCGAAACTGGCCACTAAATAGTTTAGAGATTGATCACCAAATAGTATATTAAATTGGTCACCGGTGATTATACTAAATTAGCCACCGATTAATATATGAGATTGGTCACTGAACCGCTGATTAATATACGAAATTGTCCACGACTTAGTATACCAGATTGATAAACAAATTGTATATATAGTTTGGTTACCAATTAGTATACTATATTCATCAGCGATTACTATTTATAATTGACCATCGATTTATTTACCATAAGTGAGATTGGTCATTAAAATATTGATTAATATACAAAATACGCAACTGATTAGTCACTAAATAATATATTAGTTTAGTCACCAATGATATATGTTATTTGCCAAATCTATAATATAAAAATGAATCGCAAATTAAGTTGGTAAGTGCAAACTCAACAACGCCTGGGTCAATTTTGACAATTCTTTTATTTAAATGTTCGTTGAAGTCAAAGGATGGTTTTTACGGTGAGAAAAGTTCGAGTAATGGCAGGGGAAAACCCTAAAAACAGACCTTTTCTGTATCCCATACAAACATTTTCTAACTTAAGTGTAGAGTCAATTTGACCTTTATTCCTATTGCTTACAATAAATTATAAGTACCCACTGTCGTCTAAGCAATGTAGGTGTTTTCCTAACTTCAAAGAGTCAACTTCTACTTTATTGCCGCTGCATAAATTTCAAAATCAATGGAATAGTCACAATCCGACCAAATTAAATCTGCCACATTTCAAATCTTTTTGATAGAAGGAAGTCTGTCTGGTCTGCTAGTATTACTATACAAAATTGGCCATCTATTAAAAGATGAGATTGGTCACCAATTAGTATATGATGTTGGTCAGAGTTTTCTATTTCAAATTGAGTTTGGACATTTAACCGCTGATTAGTATAGGAAATTGGTCACTAATTAATATATGTTGTTGGCTACTAAGTTGTATGTGACATTAACTTTAAAATCCATTATCAGTGTATACATGAATCATATAGGTTCTGAATATTATTTGCTCATTTTCATTATACATAGAGCTCAACATTCTATGACCCATATTTATCCCTATAACTTATTAATTCATTGGGCCCTATTCCGAATTTTACCTTACCTCCATGAATTTTAAACTCCCTCTAACATAAATATTCTTAGGTTAAATTTTAATGTATACAACGTTCCTCACCACCTTACCTTACCATAATATAATTTGATAAATTTACTTAAGATAAATATTGAAATACTATTATTCATCTATAAATAAAATATTTTTAATGTTAGCTATACATACCCTGTTACAATCAAACAAAATATTAATAATTTACCAAAAGAAATAATTAGGTCGGAATATGTAAATACATATAGTATACCTACTTGTATATCTTCTGTGAGCTAGTAGGCCTATGCCCAGCAGTGGAATATTAAGTCTGCAACTTACCATAATATATCAATAGATAACAGTTTAAAATATAAATCTTTATTCCTCCAAAAACAAAAACAAACAAGTGAACCAACATTAATAAATTCACAAAATGTATAAGAAATTTGCCTTTTCAATTACTTAAAATACAATTATTTCTAGAAGAATACATTAGTTACTGAATCAGCTGTTTCTAACACATAACATATTTAAAAAGATAACATATACAAGGTGAATATTAAAAAATACTAATTGCAACATTAACATTTTGCAAATGATTGTAATATGGTTGATTAAGGCGGCACTTATTTCATAACCTTCTTTTATTCTCGGTAAAAGTATAGTATATTTTCTAATTAATGGAGATACTGGACATTTGATGGACAATCAATTATATCTACATCAATATTATAAAGCTTTATATTTTGTTAATTTGATTGAACATGCTAATTTCAGGTGCTACTTGTTCAAATTGTTTTAGTGTTGGATAACATGACTTTTCAGATATTGTTATATAATTTTCAAACAATGAATCTATTTATCTATCTCAAGGTGGGACCTGTTATGTATCTGGGAACTTTATGCTTAGTCTATGATTCAGATAATACTTCCCCCCCCCCCCGTGTTAGATTTCGCGTGGGGAGGTGTGTACAATAACGTGCTAATACAAAGAGCACGTTAGATTGTTTTATAATTGATGAATTGACAATTTATTAATATATTAAAGGTACTCTATACCCTAACTAGGACATTACAAGCCCCACTGAGGCAGCTGATGTGTTTCGACCCTTGCATATCTTTTGTACGCGCCCCATCCTTTAATCACCTTTAAATGCACTCAAACACCCATTCCAAAAGAGAGTAGGCTTTAGATTCTGAGAGTAGGCTTTAGATTGGAGCCTGTAAAGTCAGTTAGGCCACTCTCAGTAGACTCACTCGTATCCTGGCTAAGTCATTGCATTCGCACAATAAGTGCCTTATTGTTTCTTCCTCTTTCTTATTCTGTCTTATTGCTTCTTTCTTGAAGGCTTTTGCGGAGCCTGGCTTTATTACATCCAAAAACGTTTTGGGATGCCTTAGACCCCTATAATTGTCCCTAGCCTCTCCTTAATACATGTATGTCCAATCTAGTAATTTGAGGGTGAGTTTGTGGATGGTTAAGTCTGGTTATAGGTAGACCATTCCCAGTAGGCTTATTCGCAACCTAGCTAAGCCATCACAGTAGGTGCTTTATAGTTTCTGTATCCTCAATACACTTCCTGCAAGTAGAGTTCTCATCAATGACCATAGTTTTTATCACAGTTATTGTACTGTAGTGGTCTTACGCCTTTCAAACAATGAAACTTACATAACAATCATTTGTAACTAAATTGGTCATATCAAAAATAGCTAAAAAGCATTTCTTGGTATACCAATATATTCTCTCTCTCACTCTTGTGTGACACAAGTAAAAGTCATCTACTTTAATATATATTATAATTCAAGAGATTATATATTTTTAAATTAATTGTTCTTGTAATTATCCTTCAAAATTTTGAGATGCCAATTTCTAAACAAATTTATAGACGTTTTTAAGGTAAAATATTTCATTCAAAACTGTAATGATTGTTTAAAAGATAAATGATATATAGATATATAGATAGATGGATAGATTACTCTTTATTGTACATTAAAATTTCCAATAACATTACTTATGTTATTTACAATTGCAATGGATTATATATCTAATATAATATGTTGAAGAGCTTCCTTTATATTTCCACTTGAGCCGAGAATGAGAGAGGTTATTAATGCATATTCACAAATGTTAAAAACAACCATCTGATGGTTGATTTTTCTAGTTAATACAATTTGTTACATCTTTCCAAGGGAACATTTCCCTTCATCAAGCAATATTAAGATAGTTATAGAATATACATCTAGGTAAGAAGAAACGAATACTCATCGTGAGATAAATGTATAGTTGTAATAGATAGTTAAGTATTAGATATTAAATCGCAACAGCAATAATATATTTGTATTTATAGCTATTGAGCGTTAAATTTTTAATAGTTCATAGGTAGTTGTGAATAATTGAGCTAGTGTTGTTATTTTTTATCGTGACAGAGATATTTCAATGGAAATATGATCATCTTCAATGTATATCGAATAAATAAATAATTTCAATACATTTATATGACTTAGATAATAATTTCGTGGCACACAACGTTTATAGTACATTGTAAAATTACAAAAATATTAAAATAATAACTGATATAACAGTAGCTGTTATTTTATAACAGTAACAGTAAATATTTTCGTTAATTTAAAATATATTCTAATGTATTTAGTGTAAGGTTTGATTTACTTTACAAAAAATGCGATCATATTTTACCGATGACAGATGACAGATTGACAGATGACGTAAAATACCCCATAGACAATATAAACTGATTAAAATAATATAATAAAACGATTAAACTGTTTAAGAATCATTTGAAATCAATGATTTGTTGGATACAAAGCGTAAAGGCGTTGTTTTATTTAAATAATATTGCAAATTATATGTAATGTACTAATAAATCTCGTTTATTTTTTAATATTAGTATAACTATTCATATAACAATTTTTTTTTACAAAACCGAAGTGTTAACACGTCCAGAGCGACATTAGTCTTTCTGATTTAATTAGTGTTGTATTATATTAAAAAATATTTGACTGATGAATTGCAGAGTAATAATCTGTTGTTAATGATCACTACATTGAAGATGATTCTTTGAAACAAACTGTCACCGTGGTTTACATCGTGTGATATAGATACATTTAATTATTTAAGTATATATAGTCGTCAGCATGGAATATAATAAATTGCAAATACTACTTTTTGTATTATTTTTTTGCTACCACACCCACTAAACGAATTTCTAGTTCCCTAAAACAGACTAAATTATAATATAGGCAGCTATAAGGTAAGTTAGACAGTCTAAAGACAAGATCAATTTGAAACAATTGAATTATTTATTTTTATATATACAATGATTTAAGAGTATACCCCGAATGCCTAAATAAATAAAAAAAATTACAAAAATGAAGCTGCCTTAAAAACAAACAATTACAAATATATGTTCTAAAAAGTAAATAATAATTGCGTATTCTTTTTTGGAGTTCTACGTATTCTTATATTTGGAGACAGTGTCAGCCAAGGTACATGCATATATAGCTGTAGGTATGAGTGGCGTCAGAGCTGCAAAATGAAGACACCTATCTTGGCTGAACTGTTTGTTTTTAAGGCAACTTTTTTTTACCAATTTTTTTTAGTGAACCTGATGTAAACTAACAATTTTGTCTGAATATGGGTACATCTAAAAACGTGTCGGTCTGATGAGACAGCACCGTTTAAATAAAACAATTTTACAAAATTAAATTTACATTGGTACAACCACACCCGAGATCGAACCCGCAACGTTAAACATTACAGGTCGACTATTTAGCCGACCCGCTCTCACCAGTCTTTTATGTGACAATCGAGCACATCACTAATACCCAAAAGTATTCCTAAACTCGGCTACCACATGACACAACTTATAAATAGTGTAATCCAGCAACAAACGTAAGCTCATTGCCATTTGATTACAGACAGGTACATATTCTGCCTTAAATCGCACCCGAACTATAAGCCGTTGAGGAGATCCATTGATCTTCATATTTAACTACGACTAGCACTTGACCATACCGAAGTTACGGCAGGTGACTCAAATATCCGGATAGCCTATAAAAGATTTTGCCGAGTATCGTTAATTTTCTCCTAAGATTTGAAGAGTTCCGTTACTTTAAAGCGATGTAGGTCACTAGTGAAGCGACGTGGTGGTCGCTGGTGAGGTGATGTAGGATCACCAGTGACGCGATGTGCGATATTTGGGTAATGTGAATAAAACTACACCAATAAAGCACTCTCATTTTTATTTTTGAGTCAGAAGGATTGTACTGAAAGGGATTGGATAATGGTTACGGTATGCTGGTTGAAAGAATAGAAGAGACACTATTATAAATATTACGTTTATAAATATAAAAGTAGCCACGCGTATTTACCGAGACGACAAATGTAACTAGAGCGTGATTTCGAGAAGTGGTTGCTTTAACTACCTTTTTTTTTTTTTGGTAAGACGGGAAAAAAATCCTCAATAGGATACCGGGACGCCGCGGACGTCCCGGTTATGCCGGACTCTTACCGGCTAAAAACGACCCGCCATCCTACGCACTGTCACAATGGCGACGCTACAGGTTAACTATGGAGTAAAACTGCGCACGCCGCCGTGACTCCCCGTGAGGGGCCCCTACCTTGATCCTAAGGATCGAGCTACCTATGGGGCAGCGCGAAGGCGCGCCGCCCGACAACCTACGGAGCCT